>WTXK01000166.1:0-96359 GCA_025769895.1 Lactarius psammicola
TTGACTTGCGATGACTGCATTTACATTACTTGTTCACGATCGCTTTCGTGTGTCGGCGTCGCTGTTTCTGCATTATGAGTGTTTCCACATATACGAGAACTATGAGAACTATTGCCATGCAGCTACATATGAGGCCGCAGTACGAGCAAATGTCCAGCTCTGTACAGACGATGCCACGTCAATTCGTGCCTCTGTTGGGGCACTCTGGGGCCCACAAAAAAGCTCGAGAATCTTCCTATGTCCTTTGTCCTTTGAGGTAGGTTCTGAGAAGGCGATTTTGCGGCGCAGAGAAGGCGATGTGCATAACCAGTATGTTTCTTTCCAGCCTACGATGTCGCCTGTTTCATGTTTCCATATACCTGGGCAGTCACATACGTGTGGAAGGGCTAATCTCCGAGTTCAATCCCGTCTCGCGCCTTTAATTACTGCTTAATCCGACGTCTGACCGGAAGCGCGGTTCCGCTGGTGCGCTCGTCAAAGACGCATGCAGCAATTTTACGTTGCGCGCGTGCCCCAGAGGCACGATGCTTGGCGACCTGCCAAACGCCAAACAGATGACCATCGTGGGTCCAGTCTCCCATGCGCGCCACATGTTCCCGTGGGCTTTTGTGTCCGCTTCTTTCCTTCTGTATATTCCTTTCGCCCATTCTATTTCTCGTATTGACAGATCAATTAGATTACTCGGCATAGGGGAACGACGGAGCAACCATGGAACTGCCCGCACGGGCGGCCGATGATGGGGCATCTTTCAGGTGTTGGCACGGTTGAGATGAGGGAATGGATTGGGCGACGTTCATCCCGCGCTAATGCTGTGGCCATACCTGCTTCTTACTGTTACCCAGTTTGCTATTTAGTCTTATGTAGATAGCTTGAGAAACCACCTGGACTCGTGCCAGTGGGACTCAGACTGCCTAAAACTGCTATGCACTGTAGGGACACATTATGTAAGCTTGTATGCTCTCTCACTCCCCTCTGCATGGCGGAACCGTCCTTGTCGATGCTCATCAAAGCCGAACCCATCTCGCCAAATGCAGAAAATGAAGAACTCGCAGAAGAAGTCGACGACGACCAGTGTACTATCTGCTTGCAGCCTATCGTCGACCGCACCGTTGTTCCAACCTGTTCGCACGAGTTCTGCTTCGAATGTCTGATGGTCTGGTCCGGTCCGTGCCCATTTTCACCTCGGGTGGTGTCCTCCCCGCCGATATTCTACTGTAGAGCAATCCAGACGATGTCCACTGTGCGCGCAAAACATTGGAGACCACCTGATCCACCGCATCCGTTCCACGTATGATTACCAGAAACACTTCCTCCCCCCCCTCCGTACGTCCCCTCGCCCTCTTACCCGCTCCGATGGAGCGCGTATTTCTGCCATGCACAGACGCCGCGAACGTGTGTGGGGCCCACGCGACCGCGCTGCGCAAGACGAAGCAGACGCACTCGAACGCGCGGTCAGTCGGCGCAGATGGATATACCAGCACGACCTCTACGCGAAGGTATGCAAAGAAGCAGACTATATGCGCCGCATACTTATTGAATGTATCGTCAGCACGTCGCCTCGAACAAATATACGCGTTACCGCCCGTACTCAACCCCCGCACAGTTCGCGGCATCGCAAGACCTCATCAGTCGGATGACTGTCTTTCTGCGGCGCGAGCTGCTCGTCTGGCCAAATGCCGACGTAGAGGCGCGTTTTCTCCCCGTATCCTTTGTCCGTCGACCCTAACCTCGGCGTGCAGTTCCTGGTCACTTTCGTGATCTCCCTCATGAAATCCATCGACATTCGCTCAGAAAGCGCCGTCAAGCTGCTCTCAGAGTTTCTTGACATGGATACACCATATATTCCTGGGGAAAGACACATTAATGCGGAACATTTTGCACACGGTCCGTCCGCCCTATTTTACCCACATCATGGTTTCGACCTCACCATCTATCCTCAGAAATATACTGTTATTTGCGCTCACCGTATAGAGATCTTAGTGTTTACGACTCGGTCGTACAGGTGCGCCCGACCGCCGCAAAGCTCGGTGCACTTGGCTGACCATCTCTTTGTACAAAGTATGATACCCCACAAGGTATACAACCCCCTCCATTATACGAACGTACACGCCGTTGGGAACCCGGACCGTCGGGTTCGCAGTCACCGGGTCTCCGGCGATCACGTTCCCACTCGAATTATCCTCCGGGGCGAGAAAGGAACCAGCGGAGTCCTAAGCCACGTGCTCTCCCGCGCGAAGACAATAACCGGAAATCCACTAGTCCGTACAGTGCAGCCGCGGCAGACGAGCCGAGTGTCCAGCGCAGAGCTCGATCCCATGCTACTGAGAAGGATAATGGCCGGAGGTTGCGAAGCCGCTCACGCTCTCCGCCACGCATCACCTCCAAGGGGAAAGGACGGGCCACATCGTGCTCACCCAGTCCCCTTCCCGAAACCGACGAGGTCATATCGCTACCATCGTACCACGAGTGGACAAGATCCTCTGAAATTCTGGAGACCCCGACCAACTTGTTGCGAACTCGGAGCTTTGATAGCGACATTCCCTACGGCGAGCTTACCACATCTGATACCCTCTCTCACTGCGCGCGTCCCAAGGAAGCAAGCCCTCCGATTTTTCTAAGCAATGAAAAAAACCTAGATAATAATCCTGTGACCTCATCTCAGCCTCGCGACGGATCGGCGGGCACAACTCACCCCATTGACAACGCTCCTTTACCATCTGAGAGTCGTCAACCATTTAATTTAAGTGTTACTGGCCCGAGTATTACACCGGAATCATATGACTCGCCGACAATTAATGATCACCCCACCCGCTCCAATCCTGCACGACGGCACCGGTACCGTAACCAACGGGAATCCATTATTGCTTATCTTCGGAGCTCATCGAGCTCAATCCCGAGATTCCCGACTTCTATTCAACCAGCGCCCTTACCAAGCCCGCTATCGGGCATGGTGGACGTGATGGTTGCGGGGATCAATGGCTTGGAGGCCGTCGCCAGTACTACGGAAGGACAAGGAGGCGGTGAGGGAGGTTACGCGGGTCTTGCGCCCCGGCGACCTGAGCGGCGGCCATGCCCCGCTGTCAACGACGATTCTTCTGTGAGGAAGGAGACAGGTGCGTCCCCATCAGTCATTTGCCTCGCGACGGGGGCGCTAAAACGTCAGCACCTTCCATGCCCATAAGACCTAGGCGAAGCGCCGGCACGCGCCTGCCGCGCGCGTCTGCTCGACAGACTCAGTGCCGAAAATAACTTTGCGACCGAGGCGCGCTTGCGATCCCAGGCACGGCTTCGAGCGCGCCTCGCTGCTGAGCGCCGTCTTGTGAAGGGCGACGACGGTAAGGCGCAAGGCGCAAGTGGGGATTCTGCGCCCAGCCCCCACGTGGACGATCAGCAGCCGTAGCATCAATACCCTTCCTCGTGGTGTGAGGCTGCGGTGCCGTCCTTTCGAGGATCTTTGGCCACGAGGCCGTCCTCGTGGCACCGTTCCGCCTCCCACGTGGCGGTCGTGTACCCCCTTGTGGCAAGTGGCGCCTGGGTCAAGGGCAATCTGCGGGGAACATTTGTCATGACTTACCCTACATGTCATGTACAGGAGGTTATTTGGTTGAACTGTCACAAACTGCGGACATCTAAAATGGACGTGTGTATTGTGCCCCCCGTGCCCCCCAATTCTGGGACGTCGTTCGGGCGTAATACCCCAATGAAGCCAACTGCCCCCGCTTGGCAGTGCTGGTACGGACGACTCGGACGAGCTCTGTCTCTGCGTTACGGTAGTCATGCTTGGGGGCGCAAAATCACATACAGAGGTAAGTTATAGAAGTCGGTTGGCAACGATACAAAAAGACGTCAAGGTAGTTATAGTGACCAAGTACGATAATTAATTAATTAATCAAGGGGATGGCGTAACGTACTACCCAGCATGGGAGAGAACAAGTTATTGTGATACCGGATGGTGGGTACTATAGCGCGCGTCTCCCCAGCGAGGGACGATATAGACAGGCGCATCGATTAAGTCGAATAGAGGAATAGAGAACTAAGGGAGCGTGTGTTAAGCGGATAGCGTGTGTAGTAAGGTTATCGAGAAGTATTTCCGAAAGGAGAGACATTAAAATCATAGACATTGCGATCTATATGATAGGCCGAGCGGATAAAGGAGTGAGGGGGCGAGGGTCGGGGGTGGGAATGACAGTGAGGGAGCGAGTGAAGATAGCGCGGCGCCGACGTCATATCACGGAATGGAGGCGGAAAAGCAAAGGAAGGAAGACCGTGGACAGGAGAAGGAGAAACAAAAAAAAATAGGTCGTAATGAGGGCGTCAAACGTGGGGGGTATCAGGACGCGGGGGGGTAGACACGTCCGTGCCCTGACTCCCGCTGCGCTCGCTCGCTGCCTCGCGTACCGGGTCGAAACGCCGAGCGCGCGAGCGCACCGACACGGGAGGGCTGCCGCCTCGCGACGAGCCCGACGTGGCGGAGAGTACCGCGCGCTCCGCGGGATGCAGGGGGAAGGACTGCGCGTGCCGCGGGCCCCGGGGCGGCGAGAGCGGCAACGCGGGACGCTGCCGCGCATGCGGATGCACGTGCGGTGTGTCGGGCACGTGCAGCGGGGGTATGCGATGCGCCCGCGGGAGATCGCGCGTTGGTTCGAGACCGCGAGGCGGTGCCAGGAACGAGCCGGGCGTGGGCGGGCGTGACTCGGTCGCGAAAGGTGGCGGCGGCAGCAGCGCTTCGCCGCCCGCTGATAGTGTCAGGCGCGGTGGGGAGGAGGTAGCCACGGGGTGGTGGTTCGGCGGGGGCGGCGGGAAGCGGGTCTGCGCAAAATGCGAGCTGGTGCTGGCGCTTACTTCGGGCACGTGCAACGGAGGGAAGGGCAGGCTGAAGGTGAACTCCCGCGACGGCATCGTAGCGGCGGCCAGTAGAGGCGCACCAGGGTGGCCGTCGTTTGTGGACGGCCACGGATGTGGAGGATGGCTGGCGGGAGATGGCGGCAAGAACCGTGGAGCCAATGAGGAGCTGGCTCCAGGGACGCCAGGACCAGATAGATGTCCAACTGGACTAGTTCTCGTACCTGTAACCGATGACCCGATGGCGTCTTCACGTGAAGGAGAATCTTGGGCCGCATTGAACCGAAGGAATGGAGGTGGTGGCGCCATGTAGAACGGGGATTGTCCCTCGCTAAGGGGAAAACTAGAGGGGCCGCCATCAGGAGGTCCCAACGAGAGCACGTTAGGGAACGCTCCATACTGTGGCGGACGTGTGAGCGGGTCTGAACCTTGATTACGCGGCCGCCGGGCTTTCTGGCGCTGATTCTGTGAAGGAGGGGAGCGCCATCAGGCTAACCTTCTCTATGTACACAATAACCACCCTACGGCTTACCTGAAACCAGACCTATAGTAAAGCCTGAGTGATCGACACGATGAGACGGGGAGGCGCATGGTTGAACGCACCTGAACTTTTCGAGCACTCAGCCCAATCGACCGGCCAACCTCCTCCCGCATAGCCGTCGTAGGAAATCGGGACTAAGCCATAAGTCTAGTTAGTCAGGGGGCCGCCTTAATCGGAGGTGCCTTATACCTGAGCGAGGAGTGCATGAAGCACGGCAGACTGATGCGGGGTCGTGAGTGTGCGTGTTCTCTTCTTCTTTGCAGGTGGTGGTTGGGCAGGAGGTGGGTCGCTCTCTCTGCGCCTCTTTCCCGTCTGTCGGGTATTTTCGGCGCCTGAAGCGCCACTGGGTCCGGCAGCGTCCATCTCTGTGTCTGCCGCGTGACCCTCGCCGTGCGAAGACGCGGTGGATGGACTCGAGCATGACCGTACTCCTTCATCAAAATGTCGGCCCGTCATGGTAGTGGGTTTGTAACTCCGATAGACGGCTATGAAGTGTGTGCTGCGCAGTTGGATCGGTGGGAGGGGAGGGCGGGCAATGTCTGAAAAGGAGGATTCCGGAAGAGTCAGAAGGATGAGAAGAGGGTAGATATTTGTGGGGAGGGTGGCAAAAGTCTACTGCTAGCGATCGTGACTAGGACCGACGGCCCTACTTCGAAGTATGAGCGAAGTGATTACGTGCGATTAAGGTTGGATCGCGGGGAGGTAGCGGACAACGATGCATCCAAGTTGGATAGTGACACGAAAGACCAGGAAAGCAGCAAACGTCAGAAGTCGTGGGCCACCCTCGCCCCCGGACGAGATATGATGTGGAGGGAAGAAGAGCAAAGCGAGGGTGAAGAAGCAAGAAACGAAGCGAGGGACTGAAATCCCGCCAGCCGGTTAATTGGTTCTTACAATGACTTCAATTATGGGTATCGACACACGACCATGTCTTGAGAATTACGATCGAGTGCGCATGGAAATGGTGCGTCGTGCCAACGACCGAAACTAGGGAGCAACCACAGTATCAACCCGTGTTGATAGGCCAGCCGGAAGCGCCGATGATGCTCCTCAGGAGGATTCTCGAATCTTTCCAACGAGATTGTGACATCTTTTTTGCGTGATGTCACCGCCTCGTTGTAAAATAATACACAAAGCAGGTCGTGCCAGCTTTCCTAATGGGCGAGATGAGGTGTCGGGGGGTTATAGCAACGAGCATGTCCAAATCAAGCAGCACCAATCAGGTCCTAGATCGCTTCGACCACACTTAGCGCTTAGTGGCGGTGCAACCACTGTCAAATAATGTCTGGCTTAGTACGATTCGATGTAAAGAAATATAGAAGCGGTGACAGTCTACATCATATCTACTTGTGAAGAGAGTGAATTTTTTCCGCAGCGGCGGAAGATTTTTTCTCATAGTCTCTGTTCTGTGCTGCTTTAGGAACTGCAATTGAATACCTCTCGTCTCCCTGACAAGCCACTAAATGGGGTCACGTCGACGGAGCTTCTTGTCGCGAGTTAAGTAAGGTAATGTATCGCGAAGGTCACCGCCTTGTGTAGTAGGTGAGCCTGAGCCAAGTCCCCAAGCCCCAGATCTTGCAATTTATTCGACGCGGCGGCCGAGGATCCACGTGCACGCGCCGATAGATCGTGGATGCCTGTAGGGGCTAATCCCGGGTCACATTCAGAGGAATTTCACATGCCTGTACGTACGGTTGACTTTCCCAGAATGCGGCAGGTTCCATACGACACGTCCATTTGGCTTTTGTAGTAACGATCTTCGGACTATACCTCCCGTTGTAGGGGTCAGCGCTCCGGGGCCGTAAGAATGAGCCTCGTGGTCGGGTAAGGTAAGTTGGGCAATTCTTGCATTAGAAAAACTCTCCACTCGGGTAACACATCATGGTTAGGGCATATCGTGACTAAGGTCTCCCTAGCGCTGTGATATGATATCTTTGTCAGTAGCTAGGTCCATGCGGGAAGCCGCTTCTTTTTGTACAGTACTGAGAAACAAGGTTTTCGAAGGCTCCGTTAGGCGCATCCTAATAAATTAAAGGATCTGCCGTGGTGTGTAACGGCATGGAAAGTAATCACATTCGAGGCGGCACCGGGGAGTTCCGATTACCGGGGCGGCGAGTGAATGTCGTGTCAGGATGTCATTATACGGTTTCGGTTACGGGTCAACACGAGAGGGGTTGCAGTAGCGGGAACCATCCGAAACTGGGGGGCCTTGGCGTCGCACTGTGTCTTCCTGGCCAAATAGTGGGGGGTTGAAGAATTCGAACCGCGAGCCGCATAATGGAACCAGAAGAATTGCAATCGCTCTCCTTTAGAAGTGAATGCTCATTGCTGCCGAGTGCGAGGAAAACAATAACGCATCGGTTCTATCGAGAAATCTGATAACCTGATGTGCTGCGATGTGTTCGGCCTGGATCTGTAACAAATTGTACGTTACCAGTCAGGAGGTGCTTTGCGTGGCTGAACGAAGCGCCCACGTTTCACACCATGGCTATTCAGAACTTGGAAAACTTCGAGAGATCGAGGTCTTGCAGACAGGTAGAATAAATTGGGAAGAGGGTCTGAACAGGTGTGTGTTCTTGGGCCAAGCTAACTCCGAGATCGGTACACGATAGGGCATGAAGTAATATGATGTTGCAGAGGCGCACCTTGTACTCCTGGTTGGTTGTTATGAGAAACTTGCAGAACAAAAGGCGCGTAGGCTTCCCAGATAGAATCCTGCCCGATATGGCATAAGAAGCAAAACCACCCATCGTGTCGTAAAATTACAGAATCATGGACCCGTTCCAGAAGCCTCACAATGCCTACAAACCGACGCACAGCCGGATCAAATTATTTATTTTCTTGAGAACATTGGTCTTAGTCATGAAAGCGGAACCCAGAAGAAGCCGAAGTGGAGTGGTATGGTGGCTGTAGCAGCACTTTTCAAATCACAGAGAACGAAGTTCCAAGGTGGTCAAAGGACGAGAGGACGAAAATAAACGACTGGGAAGAGGCGCGACTGAGCACGTAAAGAACTATGTAAGGGAGAGGGTAAGCTACGAACGAATCTGGGGGATGTGCTTAACCAGCCAATGAAAAGTCCTAAATGAGTCGTGGAGGCGCAGAGCCTATATGAATGTTGGATTGCGGAGGCTTTCTGGGTGTACGCAGATTGTCAGATAATACATTCTAAGCGAGAGTCGTTCTTCAGAGATTGACATCAATTACTGTAACTTACCCAGAAGCCTCGGAGTTGGAAAGAAAATAACGAGTTTCTTCGCCAAAAGAGTGGGCGGGAAGCCAGGCAATACTTATCGCGCAGGATCGATCCGATGGGCGCGAGAGTTTTCTTCATTTACCATACTCCGGGATGCCCAGGTCGTCATAGACTACAGTACGCAAAGAAAGGAGACCGGGGGGTTTCGAAGACGGGTACCTGGCCCGTGCGGGGGATAAATGAAAGAGACATAGATTTGGGGTTTGGATACGGGGGAGATGCCGTAAAGCCGAAGCAAGCCAGTTGGAATCTCTGGCGCTGCGGCAGTTGTTGCAACTGTCTGTAGCGAGGAGAATCGCGGTCGCTGTGGGGATAATGCGGGGATGGAAACGTCATCCGGCAGTCAAACAAGACTGTTCCGGTTACCGTTCGGGGCCTCCCCACTGCCTCTCCCCACATTCCCCCTTGAATGGAAGTGCTCCGCGTGTGCTGGACTTGACTCGGTAGGCTTGTTGTTGTCGGTGAGATGTATAGCCTAACAACCTATTTGACCCCGCCTGTCACTGGTACATTATGAGTGACGGAAGTGTCATTCTGAGTTAAACAGTGGCAAAATACCACAGCTTGCTATCTGACTCGCCGCAACGGGTATGAGGCCGGATGCGAGGTACGGGCTGAAGTGATAAAGAAGATAGCAATGGAGACGATGCGATGCACTGAGCTACACGCATCTCTCACATCATTGTCTTGGTAATGGCTAGAGGTCGGGATCGTTTGTTCGCTGTCGGTCAGGATACGGAGAAGTTGTTAGGGTCGGTCCCGAGGGTGATCAGGGCAGACCCAATAAGGACACCGAGAGTGTCACGTGCACGCCCCGATGATAGTAAACCTTAATGATGGGTTAGGGTTTGCTTGACCTTGCTCACGCCTTTCTAAGATCTCTGCCTGGAGTCCTCCCCTGTGCGCCTCTCAACCAGATGTAAAAACCTCCTCGTCCTCCTACTGCATTGCAAGTTCAAATTATGCTTACGGTATGGTCGTAGACATAGAATGAGCGATATCGATGCATCAGTCAATCGCATTGGGCCAAGTTCCTCTGGTCTTACCCTGGTCTTACCATCGTTGAAAGCCCTCAAGGAACTCAATGCAAAAAAGAGGAATAGTCCCATTCTTGAGCCAACTCCGGTCAAGAAAGTCTCCCGACCTATCAAACTCAAGCCTCTGAAAGAAGTTCTAACGTCTTTGATCTCTAAGATAAAGAAGTGAGTCGAAAGCATACACTCACAACATTTGCTTAATGTCTACCAGGAAAGACGACTACGCTTTCTTTCTCGAGCCTGTTAATCTGGAAAAGGTACCGGGGTACATGGACGTCATCAAACAACCGATGGACTTCGGTACCATGGCTGATAAAGTGTCCAAATCGAAGTATAGGTCTTTGGATGAATTCGCCGTACGGTTTATTTCGTTCCCATTCTTACGCGGCCTCAATTTCTAAGGTATTCTAGGATGACTTCCGCCTCGTCATATCCAACGCGAAAACATTCAATCTCCCAGGGACTATATATCACAATGAAGCCGAACGCATTGAAGCATGGGCATCTGACCACATTTCGAAAGCGGCTTCCTACGTCATTGAATATGAGACAGACTGGAATATTGAGGTTGAACGTGATGAGGATGTCAACGTAGACGCCGACGAGGATGGGGCGACAGGAGGGGTGCCCGCTGGGCCCGACACACCTGGACGTCGATCGCCCTCTGTGGCTTCTGCCTCTGTTCCGCCTCCAAACCGGCGAGGGAGGAATGCCGCTAAGAAAGAAGGTATCACCGAAACACTAGAATCGGACGGGCACCTTCCTGGGTTCAAGGACGGGGTAGGCGTTTTCCCACCAGGATCGGATTGGGCGGAGGTCATGCTGGCACTGAAACTAAAAGGTAGATTTTTGCTTCTCAAGATCTTCCTCTAGCGCCTAATCTTCTCCCACCCAGGAAAACGGTACCGCTCGAAGAAGGAACGCCTTCGCATGGAAAAAGGCGGACCCCCATATGCAGCCGATGGGAGTCTAGACTATGCTGAGAGTGAGTTCTAATAATCACATCGTCCCACATGTATTGATCCCGGTGATGCAGTGGAAGACCCATTCAGCGTGCTTTCTGCCCTTGTCCCCGACCCACCATGTTCTCCCCTTCTCACACCCGTCTTCTTTCCACCCGCACAAGATCCTTCCCAAATAAACCTTCCCCTGCCAACCGGCGCTCCCTCACCGAAAGACCCCTCAGTAGCGCCAGAGCCGCCAGTGGGGGGTAGCAAGTCAAAGTATCGCCATTGGACCATCACCCGTCCAGCTCCCCAGCGGTCCAAGGCAAAAGAGGCCGCTGAAGAACATCCTTCTGTGCTTGACTCGCGAAAACCGCGACTACTGCACACAACTGATTTTGGATTATTTCCGACAATTGCAACTAAATTGTCTTCCGGAGGCGTTATGGGGACTGAAGAGGAACTATTTGCGGCGCTGCGTACAAGTTTGGAGAGTGCCGCTCGCTCAGAAGATTCCGCGCACCAGGCGCAAAGCTGGCTGCGGGAAGTTGTGTATGGGGGCATTGATGGACTTGCCTACGTGCGAAGCGTCGCCGAGTTCGTCGCCCCACCCCCTGGCGTACCCCCCGCCGCTGGAGACCATAGTCCCGATGTTCCCAGCCCTGCACTCACTGAATACGTCGACACCGTACTAATTGATGAGCTCACAGAGCGCCGGCATCGCACAATCGAAGCCGCAGTAACTCAGCCTGAGCTGCCTGGCCAGAACTCGCACGGAATAGCTATCCCAGAGCCTCCGATTGTACCTGCGATGCCACTCGACCTTGGCTCACTCATTTCAGCGCCGAACGAACTCTTTGACGCGGAAAACACATGGGTAGCTGCGGGAATGAACGAAGACTCAGCCGTGCTCTCCCGCGCGCTTGACCATGTCGGATATCTTCTGGAACAGCTGCACACCAGACGCGCTAGCGCCGGGGAAATAATAGGGCTGGGTGAGGCCGAAGAGAACGCCATCAAGGAACGAGACTTGGAAACGGAGCTCCGCATGAACCTCATAGCTTTGGCGAAGCGTGCACCGCTTGACCAGCTAGCCAAAATCCCCCAGGAGCTTGTTCCACCGCACCTACGGCATGTCATCCCCACCATCGGAAGCTGACACGTTCTTTCGAAAGTATACTGTATATTAGCACGAGACATCGGTAATTGTGCGACCTTCGGGGTCACAGTGATTTCACAAGCCCGACTACATGAATGGAAGGGATATCGTACTTGCAGGCGCCTCGGGCCCCGTTAAGTCAGTGCGCGGAGTGGTGCCAACTGCAACCGTGGTCATTCTACTCATGCTCGTTAAGCGCCAATTACAGATCCAGTAGTATTATGAGTTTGCGTTGAATTGAGGACATTATGGGCGGCGTATAAGTACATGATTCATAAGTTATGAGCATAATTATCCGAGCGCTTCCAGAGCGTCTAAAAGGTGCGGTATCTAATACATCTAATCAACATGTCCGGAATTGTGCGAGTTCGTGTGAATTGTAGGTAGGTAGGCTTTAGGGATCAATTTTGATGGGAAAGACCACTTCCGAAATGAATGAATGAGCCTACGGCGTGAATCAAGCACTAACGATACTGTGGCGTTTGCCGCTGCCTGTAGGAAGCGGCATGAGATGCACCAAGGGTAGTACGGCGAACACCGTGATGATTGTAAGGGTGATTCTAACGGATTTCGACTCTTCCAGCCAAACGTATATGAGCACCTGTGTGATTAAAGAGACGGTGCCCGCAATGAGGGAGAATAGCCCTGCGGATCTTTTGGTGAGGAAAGGAGGTCTGGGCTGAATTGTGAAATACGAGGCGCTCACAATGCCACATGATCCAGATCCAAGAGCGCTTGGCCCCGTAGCTTTGCAACAAGTCCAATGTGCCGCTGTCAAACAGGCCCTGCTGTATAGGGTCCCTTTTCCGGGAGGCCCGTACCGGGAGCTCCCCAAACTCATCCGTAAGGATGAGTCCGCTGACTGCTGCGCTGACGCAGAAGAACAGCGCGAGATAGGTGAATATCAAGAGCGCGTGTTTCGCGCTATTTCCGACGACGCTTCTGTGGAAATTGGCGTCGTTTTTGACGAAGGAGAGGAGGTGGACCTCGACTATTGCAAATAGCCCTGCCTGATGGAAGGACGCCACAGACCGTCGTGAGAAGGGGCGCTGCCATGGTCAGGATAGAATACACGTACCACAACCGTTGAGCTCTGGTACGTTGCCAGCCAGCTGTCATTCAATGACTTGACGGTGGACGGGAGTTCGTCTACAGAAACCAAACGTGGTCAATAAGGAGCACAGCAAGATAGTACACTGGCAGGGCTCTGCACTTACATGCGATGTTGGTTCGACGATACATAATGAATAGGATAGTAGGATGGATAGACTTGAGCCTGCTGAAATCTGTGGTTTGTTGGCGACAGTTCCGTTCATCCATCAGAGTCGTCGTACTTATATCGTGATTCATGTACTCGGGCAGAATCCTCGAGGACACAACGTGAAGAGCCCACCAACTCACCGCCGGCACTAGAGGGATCTGGTGCAGGGTTCTTGGACGCGTCATCACCAGGTGAGGGGTGAAAACCTACGGTCTAGAAACCACGCCGGTGTTCATGCATATACCACGAAAACTCCGCGGGCGACATGCCCAAGCAGCAGAGTAATACAGTCTGCGTTAACCATGGATGCTTGGACACACCGTAGTCGGCCAGGCGCAAGCTTTGATGGAGAATGGAGCCAAACTAGGAGGCAAACTTGGACCATTGGCAGACTGATTGACCGATTGCTATCAAAGTCCATCTACGGTTGACACTTCCGCCACTGGACATTGTTGAGATGACGAGACACTGACACATGGAGATCGAATAAAGTTAGGATCAGGTACTTGTAAGCCGCCGTTGAGCACTTCAGTTCCCCGAACCGTCAAAGTAAAACGTCTCACTTCGCTATGGAGTTCCCGATGTGAAGCACGTGACATTGAAATCGAACTCAACTCACCATTCCACTCAGAAACTCTTACCGGAATGCAGTGCCTCCCCCCGTTTTCACGTCGATATATCACCAATCAGTTCTCTAAGTATAGAGCCAGCTCCGAATCCGAGGAGATTGCCTAAAAAGGGGTCATATAGGTTTAAGGGGTCTTGTGGACCGCATTCACCATTTCACGCCGCTGCCGCATGTTGTCCTCGAGGATTCATTTAGGGCTAGCATGTGATCCTCCTAAGCAAATCGGAGAATATATACAGCGCTTTGCGTCGCGCGCAGGACGCGTGTCGTTGCGGTGCACTGCCCCGTGTCTAGGCACAAAACACGAGGACACGTGCAGTAGCTGTCACAGCGACGGGTCCGACTGGACCCTCGTGCCCACCACGCAAGAAAGAACCTACCACGAGGTGAAGATCCGAGGACACAGCTGCCACGAGGCCTAAAGACATTCTCTCAGAGCAGGACGTGGGCGCAAGTGATGGGCAAAGGTCATAGCTGTGCTACTCGAAGTTGTGATGGGGAGGTGGCAAGGAGAGATCTTCTATCATAACGTTGACCGCGTGTACGGTGACGGCGAGCGATAGGCGTTCTGGGGTGAATTTATGAGAGTGAAGCGGTGACAAGAAGTGATACAGGCCCAATACGCATGTTAAAATACGATGGCCCCCATGTGACCTGGTGAAAGTGTCTTGGCTAGGTTGATTGCCGATTGCTAGTGGCAGATGCCATGCGCAACACTATATAATGAGTTTTGCATGCAGTATATAATGGGCTTCAAAGCCGACATCAGATCTCATTGACAAGCTAGCCACGATGGAATATCCGCACGAGAAACAACAGCAAGAAAGTGCATGGGGAAGCGGTCTCAGATTTAGGATTTATTTGTCATTGCGTATGATTGGAACCACTTTTTACCCCGGTCCCTCTTCCGAACCGGGGGTGCCGATAGCAGCTCTCGATCTGGCACAGGTAGAGGTGATGGTATCGTTAGGTCGGCGAGCGGGGCCGACGGTAATGAGGGGATACCAGCAGATGGTAGTTCCAAGCGTAGGCCTATCTCGCTGTCGACAAGTTGGGTACGTTTTCTCACCGGTGTCGCCGCTCGAGGGAGAGAAGCATCAGACGTATTAACTGCCGTCCCGAACGATTCCGTTGAAGCAGTATACAGCGTACTGTCGCCGATGCTGAGAGCGCTGGCGTTCGTGTTTGAGAATTCTAAATCAGGCAGGTGCATGGCGGACTGCCTAGGTGTTGTCTGGTCTTCGTCGGGTGCTTGTACCTTGACAATAGGCTCCGGAGAAGGGAGCGGTTTCTGATCAATGTTTCTGCGTGAGCCAGGTGCGTGGTTTCGTGTGCTCGACTTACCCAGCCCGAGTCTGCTGGGGGTTTGGGCATGGATTGATCTCGAATCATGAGATCTACATTCTGAGATCTCAGAGCCACCTCTACTACATCACGCCCATTCACGACCGGTTTTCTGACGATTTTACTGTCATCACCCGAGTAGCCAGATTGGACATGGCGCTGAGGAGAATCGGTGATAGAAGGGCGATGCCAGTAGTCTTGTTTCTCCTCAATGTTGCGAAAGACGTTGTCTTCTGATTCCAAAACGCCGACAATATCTTAAATGCACATGAGTTGGAGCATACCGCGAGTCTGGGGGAGATTCACCTTTCAAGATAACCGTCTGGTGAGGTTTCCATAAGTTGCCGAAATTACGTGATATATATGGTTTGGCGGCATCGAGGAAAAGGCGACAGGATTTGTCCAAAAGTACGTAGATCTTGTCGCCTTGACGAAGGCCATGGGCAAAGTCTCGTAACGGATTTTTATGAAATCTACTATCGAAAGTTGTGGCATCTTTTGATAGTCGAAGATAGAAATGGGGATTCTGTCTGGAGGCGATCTTGGGGGTGATTCTCTCGGCCCGGGCACTCTTCTCAGTCTTCTCAGGGTAAAGGCTAAACCTCCATATGATCTCTGCGGCGGTCGTGGAGTTGTCAATTTCCTCTGTTACAACCTTTGAATGACAGGAAACAGAGAGAACAAGGAGGACACTGACGGTTGATAATTAATTGGTCTTCGCGTTCCTCGTGCAGCTTTTCGAGAATCACGAAGTTTACTTTCTTTGTGTGTCCACTAGGAAGCTGGCTCCGCATAGTGAGTGGCTGGATAATTCGACTACAGCAGGTGGCTTACGGGGGCGTTGAATACCGACTTGACTTTTGATAGCATGCTCGTCGACTTTTCATCCTTTTTAGAGGCAAGTTCCAACGCAGTTCCCGGATCGAACAGGTTTCTCCGAGGACCAGCTGGAGCACCCTGTCGAGGAGAAGGAGAGCCAAATCGCTTTATCTCCTCCTGAACACGCAGGAAAGCCTCTGTAGCCTCGGGGGTCGTGTCCTTCTTGGCTCTTCCGGCGGCACTCAATGCGGCATCTGCGAGTCGCAAAACGCTAAAGAAGTGTTGAGTGTATGCGCAAAAAGCTCACGGAAGGACCTCACTTTTGAAGACCGTCGTTTACGGTGTAGGTCTGGGGATACATTTCTTTGTAAAGACGACAGATCTCAATGAGAGTGATCGCTTGTTCTCTGTACGCTCGGCCGGTATTTTTGAAATGTTTGCGGAAGGTGACGGGGTCAAAGAAAATGGCGTCGCCAACTCCCATACTACTAGTGGAGGGATGTACTGAGAAGTATACGAATAGATAGCCCCACAAAATATAGGTACTTAGATTGTCGATAGTATCACAATTCCGGGAGTCTACGTCCGACGCCCATCGCTACAAGTCAGTACATAGAGAGATAGAGAGGCGATGGACGGCTAGGCACCGGGTTACCCCGGAGCGCATCATTTGTGGCACACGGAATTTCAAGTTTTCCAACCTCCGCACTTCCTTTTTGCGTCTTATTTGGTGAACGTGTCGCTTCCACAGGGTCGCATGATAAGTTATGTCATGGCTAATTTATCCTGACTGACCCAAACTGCTGAAGGTTTTTATGTACACGCACCATTTATGGTCTCTCGGGCATCACACGGAACACCACCACACCAATTAGACCGTCGCTGATACCCCAACTCAGTTAGAGGACAAAATTCAATGTAATGGCGTTGTTGCCTCAAGGTCTGCGATTTGGAACCCCGAGACCGCTACGACATGGGCGTATCAGTCTGCGATCACCTGAGAATACCGATTGAGCAATTGTGGCTACCTTTCCCGGCCTAAATGCTCAGGATCTCTTCTATTGAGTGATGGCTGTGCATACCATTTACACCCGCGGTTTTCGGAACAAAGTCGCTCGGAATTTCTGAGGAACTTTTGAGGACTCCATTCAGCGTTCTCGTGCCATCGCGGCGCTCCTTCGTACGACATGATCGTGTAGAGGACATAGTACAGGACAATCCTTTCCAACTCAGACTGATAAGACTACTGATCGTAATATCGCCCTAGTGTTGCGCTGAGCTTGCGGCTGGCTCGATTTTGATCAGATAGGTCATGTATGGGCTGACCATAATAAAAGACTGCGTACTCCTCCCTTCTACCTCGCAGCACCCCACAATTCCCACAGTTACGTGCAAATGTCCGATCCTAGAGCTCCCCCCTTCAACCCTCAGGCTCGGTCCAGACCTGGACCCCGCCCCGTCTCTCAAATTGGCAGCCCTGGTGGCAGCACTCGCGGCGCCTCCGTCTCAAGTAGCGCCACCGCTGTACCGTCCTCGCTGTTGACCATGCTCACAAAGCCCACCACTGAGGGTTACCCAGCTACAGAGATCATCAAATACTTGATTGAGGTCGTGGGCCGCGACGTTGTGTCTTTCAGGCGCAACTCGCAGGTGTCCTTTCTACTCGTAGACAGGGCACGTGAGATTTGCGATGCGATCAATTCCCATATCAAGAAAACGGAGAGCGGAACCGACTGGGCCAGTTTCGAGAAGTTCTCCAACGCGGTTGACCCTGTCGAAGAGTGAGTTGCAGATATTTTGCATTTTGAAATCGTTGATTGACGGAATATCTCCCCTCACTTAGTGCTTTGTTTAAGTTGGTTGCGTTCACGGAAGATGAAAAGGCACTCCATCTCGTCGAGGGAAGTTCAGTACAGGACTGCATAGCTTCCGCGGACAATTGGGTCACCAACCGGGAAGAAATATGGACCGCGCTGGGTCTCCTTGAGACGAAAACAGAGTTCACGGTATTGTGAATCAACACCAACTTCAGAATGTAACTGACTTAATTGGTTGTGACAGAATCTGTTTTCTGGAGTAAACGTCTCGTCACGCCAAGCGGAACGAGAGGAAGCCCGTAATTACGACGACAAGACATTTTTTGGAGAAGTGATTGAAGAAATAGATCGCGCCTTCTCGTCGCTCCCAAGGTATGCTCTCATATTGGTACTACTTCCGCATTCGGTCTTACGAGCGCCCCAAGGGTTCCGCAAGTCGTTCGTAAAATGATTGACAGCCTCCACGAGTTATTTAACAAGGTCTCCAAAAGTGCTATTCCCCCAGTAATTCCATTTGATACTCCGCATTCCATTGTGCTGACATACTCGATGACTAGGACATCACAAAGTTCACATTGAAGGTGGGCCTTCTCGTGCAAGGCGTGACGAGATTGGCCTTTCAGACCCCGTCATTGGACTCTAAAACAAAGGGTCACCTGCTGTCAGCGCCTGTCTGGGGGGCTGCGGGTCAGTAAGTGCAATCTTCCTGGGTCTGGTCGAGCATCAGGAACTAACTCAACCTATTTAAGATTAGTGGATGTCTTAAATTCGACACGTGATGACGGAACTCAGTCAATGAATAACGTCCGCGCGAAGTATGACGAATTTTTGAATCTTCTTCTTAACGTGCGCCAATTTTTCCCGTGGATAATAGTATAGTCTGACTGATGCTTACAGATCCCCAAAGGAATTGAAGTCCCAAAGTCCTACATAGAACTCCTGAAGCTGGCCGGGCGGGTCCGACGGCCGTTCTATTCCCAGGCAGTTGAACTCATTTCGCTCTGCCGCATGCTTGTCACCGAGTTTGAAAAAGACACATATCGTACACAGGAGAATCTCGTTCCTCTTGAAGAGTGCGTGGGCTATGATTTCACCGTCACCACCTTAGCCCGTCTGCTGATGCGTACTCGTGATGATCAGGGCATTGAACGCTACCATTAAGGCGTTGGAGGAAGCCAGCGCCGCAGTCAAGGAATTGAAAATATTCAATTTAGATAATTTCGAAGACCACCCTGCTTACAAAGCCCTTACAAGGGCGCAAACACACATCAAAACGTGTTACAGTACCTTTGGGGTGCGTCTTACCTCCGCCGCTAATACGCTTGACTGATTGATGGTTGTCGGACAGCTTGGCGATTGGAGTAAGAAGGAACTGCTCATCGGAGATGCCGAGAGAAAGGACAAGGAACGCATGGACTGGATCAATAGGTTACTCGAGACTGTAGGTGGACTTCTTCCCCTTGCATGAGCGTGTCTCACAGTGACAATCTAGCGACCTTCTCTCACAAGTCAAGGAGGGGCCGAACAAATCGAGTTGACCGTCGTAGTGTATGACCGGTCGACGTCGGGCTCTGTCCACCAAACCACGTGTAAGTTCCCAAGTCGTTCTCCCCGTCTATGATTGTATTAATCATGATGCGCTACTAGTCCCCGTCGAAGGGTCTACTCGTCTAAGCGCTGTGCGCTGGACTGTTGCAGGAGCATTGGCAGAATCGCTGATAAAGCGTGCGCGCCAGAGCGGCGAGTTCCTGCTCCTGCCGGACGACACCGAATGCAAATTGCACGATCCCGTTTCGCAGCACGCCGGTTCCAGGAAGAAGTGCGCGCTCAGGCTCATCGTTTAAGATATCGGATATCAGTTTCTTTCTCTCTCACTACTCGGTTCCATCTCATACTATCAGTCTGCATCTGCATGCCCGCATTTTACTCGATACCTGTACCTTACACGATCTGCGCTCCGATCCGGCACGTAATCCACATACATCGCGTCCACTGAACACAAACGAGATGGCGGGGATACACTATAAATGCCGGAAATCCGAACACAGAGATACATCTTCTAGTCCGTACAGTAGGACAAGCCCATGGAGCACAGGGTTCCGCTCTCGACCCTTGTGCACCAAGGACAATTCTCCAGATGTCGCCTGAAATGTGTATGGGCTCGCTCACTCTTGGTGGCTCGCTTTTGTCTAGGCGTGGCTCCCACGAAAAGTCGTTTGTGTGTTCACGGAATTGTGCAACGTATAGCAATGTTGTGCATGTAACGCTGGACATCTCCGTCAGGATGGTATGCCAGTGTACGCACTGGCGGCGCAAAGTGATGTTCACTTCTACGCCGTGGCTGCGCGCTCGCTGAACGGATCTTACCATGGCTTTTCTGCCCGACTGTCAAAGGATAGAACGGCCATATCTCGCCCCATTTTCGAATTACTTGACGTTGCCTCCCACCTATTTGCGAATTCTAACCCACCCCACGCCATACGACCTATCAACGCCCTACGACCTGCCAATCATGACCAGACTTGATCATACTGTCTGTGCGTCTTCAAAGAGGCTCCACAAGCTAAGGCTATGCCCTTCACTAGCAGCTCCACGATTATGTGCCCTGTCCTTACGCTGTGTCCTAGGTTCTAAGGACGTCGCCGATCATCTCTAAACCTTCTAGCTATGAGGCGATGACTATGGCACAAGCAGTTCCGCAAACTACGCCCTTACGCCAGACGGAACATGAGTTCGAAATCAGTCACAATCCGAGTTTTCAGCGACGGCGACTGAGCCGCTGCGTCGAACGACGGGCCGCAACCGTCAGTCTTCTGTCACAGTTGTACGACGAATCCTTCATACTCGATGCATATGAGGCCGTTCTCCACGGCCATATCACAAGAAAGTATCTTCGTCGTCGGGTTCTGGCCCGGTGAGGCCGTCCTCGTCAAGTATGCTCCATGATATATAGATTACCTCCCATCTGCGTTTTCAACATTGTATGCGGGGCGCAAAACGAGAAGAAAGCAAAAACACTCCTCCATCAAGGGGGTGATGCCATCACCTCCTCTAGTGACGTCTCGCAAGCGACTTGATGCGAAACAGCGGGGTGTAGATGGCATCTTCACGGAACGCATGTTGGGAGACACCAGTGGATCCGTCGGCCGACCAACCAACGGTCAAACCCTGCTCGGTGCTAGTACCCGTGAACGGAAATGCATTCGTACGCAAGGTGACCGAGACCTGCTCGCTAGCTAGCAGGAGGTAGGTATGGGTGAGCTTTCACTCCATCATCCAGAACGGGACAGAGCGGCGTGTAAGATAAAGCAATGCCCACCTTCGTTAGACAAGTACATGTAGAACCCGGGACAGTTGTACACTTGTTCGACTACTACCTTGCGCTTGAGGATGGGAAGATCGAACTTCTCGTAGAAGAATCCGTCGGGGACACAGATCAAACGTGGCCTGTGCATCAACAAGATCGCGCCACGCTTAGAGTTGAATTGCCAGCGGGTCTTGTAAATGACACCTTCGTCAGCCATGCCACCGCTGCTGAACACTGCATTGAGAACGACCGCGTATACGAGGGTTGGAGACTCACCCGCCGACGTCGGCTTGTACATCTAGCTTCCTCACTTGTAGAGAGTGTATCTGATACAGATCGGTCTCGGGAGCCACGTACGCGGGATAGTCCTGGGCTATGTGCTTGATCTCTGGGTGCGTAAAGACGTTCCCCTCGACTCTCAACTCTCCCGTCTTCTTGTCAATAGTGCCAAAATCGCCGATCTGTAGCAAGGGCGGTGGTGCCCAGTTCGGGTGAGTCGGAGTGATGGACGGTGACGGAGAGGAAAAGGGCTAACTTGGATGACCTTCGGCGGGTCCCAGTTGGCCCACCTTAAGGTGGCCTCCTTGATCAGGTCAATGAACTTGCGCTGGGCTTTCTCTTTGGACAAAATTGAAGAGGGCTTTGCACGCTTAGCTGGGCTAAGTTTGAGGCCGGCTAGTTATAGGGAGAGAATTTACAGATGCATAACAGCACATAGGCCGTTAGAAAGTCATGTTAAACCGCCATACGGCGGAACCAGGAGGTAATTCTGTGCCTACCTGTGGGGTCCTGAGTGAATGAGGCTGGTAGGCCCGTTGGTAAGACGGTTCTGGCTATAGGCAAGATATACGTACAGGTTCTTTTCGATGCCGTCATCAATACCGGGTCTCGAGAAGATTGGCGGAACAAGGGCTCCCCGTTGCCTCCGAGGAGTTTCTGTAGCGCCGGCAGAAGTTCCACGGGGAGCGGTAGCAGCGAGTGCCAGAGGTGTTGCGCGCTCGTGTCGGCGAGCTGCAGGGTCTTTGTGCCTCCGAACGCGCGGAGGAGCGCATGCCACTGCGCGCAATCCGGGGTCAAGTCCACGTCCCGGGCCCGAATTTGCGTCCGAGTTGGGGTGGGAGATCTGCAGGCCGAGCGTAAGGCGCTCCACGCGTACGAACAAGGGCGTGAGTGTGCCGCAGATCTGCGCAAGCGCCACGATCTGCCAGTCAAGCGCGCGGCAGCTCATGCGCAGCTGTACTGTGTTCGCTCTGGCCCTACCCGCTTGATCCGGGTCCGTCGCAAGCGAGTCGAGTAGCACACACGCGGTCTCTGCCTCGAAGTGCAGCTCTGCCGCGTGGAACTGAAACCTCGCGCCGTCACCCTCTGCGTAAGCAGTGGAGGAAAGAGAGGGGGTGGGCTGCGCCTGTGCCGTACCGAGGAAGCGCACGAGGCAGGGTAGGTCAAACGTGAACTGGGCAAAAAAGTTGAGGAAGAGCGTCTGCAGACTCGGCGCGCTAATGCGCCCGAGGATGCCCTCGAGATACGCGCTGCCACCGCGGTAGGAGAGGTGCTCGAGGCGGGGGAGGGTGGCGTGCATTGTCCCCGCGCCAGAGAGCGCCCGTTCGACCGTGCGGTTAGGGAGTGCGGTGCGGAAGTGGATGACGAGGCGCTCGAGCTGGGCCATGTGCGCGAGCTGCGCGACGAGATGCGCCGGGTGTGCCTCGGGCGTGTCCGCAATGTCCAGGAGCTTGAGCGTGACGAGACCCTCGGCGAGTCGGAGCAGCTCAGAACCCACTGCAGGACGGACGTTGGACAGCGTGAGGTGGCGCAGAAGCGGCGCTTGTAGCTTCGCGGGCAGCTCGATGCCCATGCTTGAGGACGCGCTAGGATCTTCGGTATGATAGCAGATGACCAGGTACTGTAGTGCCGGGTATTCGCCGTCCATTGAATCGAGCAGGCCGAGCAGGCTCGCTTCAGGTGCCCCGATGTGAATGCGACGCACGCGCTCGCGATCCTGGAGCAAGAAAAGCACATCCTCCTCGTCCTTTTCCGCCACGTCTCCAAACCCTCCTGGGTAATATATTATTAGAGGTAGGGGAGGTGAATGGGTGAGCATGGTCGTGACGGGTGGGCCGTACGTGCACACGAGGTGCAAATCCAAACTGGTTGGCGAAGCGAGTATCAGGTGCCGCCAGGTTTGACAGACGTGGATGAGCTTGAACCACCAGCGCTCGAGGTTCCAGCCTCGATCGAAACCATTTGTCGTATTTCCTAGTCGATACCAACGAAAGATGTCAAGGAGTACGTCATGATTGAGTGCACTAATGACCGTCAGTGGCGCATGACGATCCCATGTATTGGACATAACGGTTGATTACAGCGATCCAGACGAGCAACTGTTAGAGGATCATACAAACCTGACTTCCGATCAGCCTGGCATGATGAAATCGACGCATCGGAGGGACGACAAGCCCACCTTGATGTACGTAAACAATGTTTCTTTTCCTTTTGGTTGAGGGGAAGGCACGAAGGACTTGCCAGTGGGTGCTGGTAGAGTGGTGCGAGTCCGATGTGCGGTGCAGAAAGCAGAAGCTGGCCTTGAGTCACTGAAGTGCTGAAGTACGCTATATTCAGGTTCCAGCCGTTACTGTACAGTCAAGCACTGACACGCGTTTGAGGCATGGCAACCATGTGGGCTCGGCATGGTCGACATGGAGTTCTATCACTGATAGAACCAAACAAACAACTAAGTTATAGTAAACAGAGCGTGTCCGAGTCCGAGTTGTGATGCACAAATGGATCTCATACTACTACTAAGCTACGTGACTAACTACGTAAAACTTGAACTGCACGTCGATAAGAGAGTTCACAACTTGGACTCACGAAGTCTTGTAGAGGTGCGTTTTTGTTGTTCAAAGGTATGGGTTTGTGGGTGTAGTCTTAACTTATAGTAATGCCGTGGAACTCTTTTTGGTGGTGGTGCCAGCCCGAGTGTGTGTTCAAGTTGTTGTGATGTTCTGAGATTGAATTGGGTCGTGGGAAGGTTGTTAACGTTGGTGGGCGTGTGTTACAGTAGATTCGCGTTCTCCGGTGGCCTGGGCCGGGGGGTTTTTTGTTTGAACCGTTTATATCCCGGAATGCAACTTGAAGCTTGAAGCCTGAGGCTTAGACCGGACGTAGCCAGCTACATTTTACAATGATCGTACCTAATAGAGGCGGCGCCCCCCGTCACGGTTACCAGAATCAGAGGAGTAGAGTGAAGCGCATAAGTGGAGTGCGCGCGTGGGCCGAGTTCGAGATGTGGGTTGGGTACACGGTTGCGTCATTGTGCACGTCGTTCTGGAGGGTGGTGGATGAGAAGTATACAGAATTCAATGGCTAAGGGTACATGTGTATGTGCGTGTGCGTGTGCGTGTACAGGGGCCGATGGCATTCGAAGACTAATTTCGTCCATCCCTGCTCCGGCCCTGGCTTTGAAAACCGTGCCACGATGGTGATTACGGTGAACTGGGCCTCTAGCTTTCGGACTCATAGTCGTATACGTATTTCTGGAACCAGTTTCCAGGCCCTTCCCACTTCCGAATTGGAGGTCCAGACAGCAGCTCTCGATCCTGCCCAGGCAGAGGTGACGGTATCGTCGGGCTAGCAGGCGGGGCCGATGGTGGGGGTGTTGAAAGGTTACCAGCGGTCGGTAGTTCCACTTGTAGGTCAATCCCGCTGTCGATGGATTGGGCACGTTTTCCCTCTGCCGCTCGCATGGGAAGAGAAACCAGTGAGGTATTAACGGCCGTGTCGAACAATTCAGTTGGAGTAGCAAACAGCGTACGGCCGCTGATGCTGGGAGCGCTGGTGTTTAGGTTTGAGTATTCTACCTGAGGCAGGCGCGTAGCCGATTGCCTAGGTGTTGTCTGGTCTTCGGATGCTTGTACCCTGACAGGAGAAGGGAGCGGTTTCTAATCAATGTTTCCACGTGAGCCAAGTGCGTGGTTTCATGTGGCTTGCGACTTACCCAGCCCGAGTCCGCTGGGGGTAAGGGCCTAGATCGATCTCTAATCATGAGATCTACATTCTCTGATCTCAGGGCTAAGTCTATCAGAGCACGCCCATTCACGACCGGCGTGTTGACAATGTCACTGTCAGCACCCGAGTAGCCCGATTGGACGCGGTGCTGAGACGAATAGGTGATAGAGGGGCGATACCAGTAATCTTGGCTCTTCGCAATGCTGCGAAGGACAGTGTCTTCTGAATCCAAAACGCCACTGACATCTTAAATGTACGTGGGTTGGAGTGTACTACGCATCTGGAAGAGTATTCACCTTTCAAGATAACCGTCTGGTGAGGTTTCCATAGGTTGCTGAATATACGTGGTTTAGCGGCGTCGAGGAAAAGGCGACAGGATTTTCCCAAAAGTACGTAGATGGTGTCGCCTTGATGAAGACCATGGGAAAAGTCTCCTAAGGGATCTTTATGAAATATACTATCAAAACTTGCGGCATCTCCTGGTAGCTGAAGATAGAAATGGGGATTTTGTCTGGGGGTAATTCTCTTGCCACTCTCCTCGGAGTAACGGCTAAACCTCCATACGACCTCTGCTGTGGTCGTAGAGTTGTCTATTTCCTCTGTTACATCCTTTGAATAACAGGAAACAGCGAGAACAAGGGGGACACCGACGGTGGACAATGCGTTGATCATTGCGTAGCTTGTGTGGCGATTCGAGAATCACGAAGTTTACATTCCTCATATGTCCACTGGGAAGCTGGCTCCGCATAATGAGTGGCTGGATAATTCGACTACGACAGGTGGCTTACGGGGGCCTTGAATACCGACTTGACTTTTGATAGGGTGCTCGTCGACTTTTCATCCTTTTTGGAGGCATGTTCCAACGCAGTCCCCGGATCGAACGGGCCTCTCCGAGGACTAGCTGGACCACCCTGTCGAGGAGAAGGAGAGCCAAATCGCTTTATCTCCTCCTGAACACGCAGGAAAGCCTCTGTAGCCTCGGGGGTCGTGCTCTTCTTAGTTCTTCCGGCGGCATTCAATGCGGCATCTGCGAGTCGCAAAACGCTAAAGAGGTATTGAGCGCATGCGCAGAAAGCTCACGGAAGGACCTCACTTTTGAAGACTGTCGTTTACGATGTAGGTCTGGGGATACACCTCTATGTAAAGACGACAGATCTCAATGAGAGTGATCGCTTGTTCTCTGTACGCTCGGCCGATATTTTTGAAATGTTTGCGGAAAAGGGGGGGGTCATAGGGAAAGGGACCTGAATTGTCTCCGAGCAGCTCCCGATAGCCTCCGAGCTCCCCATTGCCTCCGAGCAGCTCCTGTAGCGCCGGCAGAAGCTCCGCGGGGAGCTCCGGTAGCAGCGAGCGCCGGAGGTGTTGCGCACGTGGGCCGGCGAGCTGCAAGGTCTTTATACCTCCGAACGTACGGAGGAGCGCATACCACTGCGCGCGTTCCGAGTCCAAGTCCACTTCCGGGTTTGAATTCGCGTCCAAGTTGGGGTAGGAGATGTGCAGGCCTAGTGTGAGGCACTCCACGGGCACAAACAGCGACGCGAGTGCACCGCAGATCTGCGCAAGCGCCGCGAGTTGCCAGTCAAGCGCGCGGCAGCTCATGCGCAGCTGTACTGTGTTCGCTCTGGCCCTACCCGCTTGATCCGGGTCCGTCGCAAGCGAGTCGAGTAGCACACACGCGGTCTCGGCCTCGAAGTGCAGCTCTGCCGCGTGGAACTGAAACCTCGAGCCGTCACCCTCTGCGTAAGCAGTGGAGGAGAGAGAGGGGGTGAGCTGCACCTGTGCCGTACCGAGGAAGCGCACGAGGCAGGGTAGGTCAAACGTGAACTGGGCAAAAAAGTTGAGGAAGAGCGTCTGCAGACTCGGCGCGCTAATGCGCCCGAGGATGCCCTCGAGATACGCGCTGCCACCGCGGTAGGAGAGGTGCTCGAGGCGGGGGAGGGTGGCGTGCATTGTCCCCGCGCCAGAGAGCGCCCGTTCGACCGTGCGGTTAGGGAGTGCGGTGCGGAAGTGGATGACGAGGCGCTCGAGCTGGGCCATGTGCGCGAGCTGCGCGACGAGATGCGCCGGGTGTGCCTCGGGCGTGTCCGCAATGTCCAGGAGCTCGAGAGTGACGAGACCCTCGGCGAGTCGGAGCAGCTCAGAACCCACTGCAGGACGGACGTCGGACAGCGTGAGGTGGCGCAGAAGTGGTGCTTGTAGCTTCGCGGGCAGCTCGATTCCCGTGCTTGAGGACGCGCTAGGACCTTCGGTATGATAGCAGATGACCAGGTACTGTAATGCCGGGTATTCGCCGTCCATCGAATCGAGCAGGCCGAGCAGGCTTGCTGCAGGTGCCCCGATGTGAATGCGACGCACGCGCTCGCGATCCTGGAGCAAGAAAAGCACATCCTCTTCGTCCTTTTGCGCCACGTCTCCAAACCCTCCTGGGTAATATATTATTAGAGGTAGGGGAGGTGAATGGGTGAGCATGGTCGTGACGGGTGTGCCGTACGTGCACACGAGGTGCAAATCCAAACTGGTTGGCGAGGCGAGTATCAGGTGCCGCCAGGTTTGACAGACGTGGATGAGCTTGAACCACCAGCGCTCGAGGTTCCAGCCTCGATCGAAACCATTTGTCGTATTTCTTAGTCGATACCAACGAAAGATGTCAAGGAGCACGTCGTGATTGAGTGCACTGATGGTCGTTGGTGGCGCACGACGACCCCATGTATTGGACATAACAGTTGATTACAGCGATCCAAACGAGCAACTGTTAGAGGATCATACAAACCTGACTTCCAATCAGCTGGCATGAAATCGACACATCAGAGGGACGACAAGCCCACCTTGAGGTGCGCAAACAATGTTTCCTTTTCTTTTGGTCGAGGAGAAGCACGAAGGATTTGCCGGTGGGTGCTGGTAGAGTGGTGCGAATCCAATGTGCGAAGCAAAGAGCACAAGCAGAGGCTGAACTCAAGTCACAGAAGTACTGAAAGTTCAAACCTTCAAGTCCTACGTTACTATATCACCAAGCATGCGATTGGGGCATGGCAGCCATGTGGGCTCGGCGTGGTCGACATGGAGTTCTATCACTGATAGAACCAAACAAACAACTACATGATGCACCGATGAGGCTCATACTGGCACTACGTGACTACAGTACTAACTTCGTATAACTTAGACTCCATGTCGATAAAACAGTTCACAACTTGGACTCACGAAATATTGTAGAGGCACGTGTTCGTTGGCGAAAGATATGGATTTGTAGGCGTTGACCCGATGCTGTGGAACTCTTTTTGGTGGTGGTGTTGTCGTGATGTTCTGAGATTGAATTGGGTCGTGGGAAAACCGTTACAGTAACGTTGGTGGGCTTGCGTTCCCCGGTGGCGTGGGCCGGGTTCAAGTTGTGGGTTGAGTGCACGGTCGGTTCATTGCGCGCGTCGTTAGGGAGGGCGGTGGATGGGAGGTATGTTCAATGTCTAACGGTACATGTGTATCTGTGCGTGTGCGTGTGTACGTGTACAGGGGCCGATGGTATTCGAGGACTGAATTCGTCCGTCTCTGCCCCGGCCATGGCTTTGAGAACCATAGCGCAATGGTGATTACGGCGAACGGGGCCTCCAGCTTTCGGAATCATAATCATATTTGTATTTATGGAACCAGTTTCCATGCGCTTCCCACTTCCGAACTGGAGGCGCAGACAGCAGCTCTCGATCCTGCCCAGGTAGAGGTGATGGTATCGTCAGGCTGGCAGGCGGAGCCGATGGTGGGGGTGTTGAAAGGTTACCAGTGGTCGGTAGTTCCACTTGTAGGCCGATTCCGCTGTCGATGGATTGGGGACGTTTTCCCGCTGCCGCTGGCATTGGAAGAGAAACCTCAGAGGTATTATAGGCCGTGTTGAACGATTCAGTTGAAGTAGTAAACAGCGTGCTGCCACTGATGCTGGGAGCGCTGGTGTTTGGGTTTGAGTACTCTAGCTGAGGCAGGCGTGTAGCCGACTGCCTAGGTGTTGTCTGGTCTTCGGGTGCTTGTACCCTGACAATAGGCTCCGGGGAAAGGAGCGGTTTCTGATCGATGTCTCTGCGTGAGCCAAGTGCGTGATTTCGTATGTCTTGCGACTTACCCAGCGCGAGTCTGCTGGAGGTTTTGGCATGGATTGATCTCTAATCATGAGATCTACATTCTGAGACCTCAGAGCCGCGTCTACTAGATCACGCCCGTTTTTGACCGGTTTCTTGACGATTTCGCTGTCACCACCAGAATAGCCAGACGAATCGATGATAGAGGGGCGATGCCAGTAGTCTTGCTTCTTCCCGATGTCGTGAAGGACGATGTCTTCTGAATCCAAAACGCCACAGACATCTTAAATACGCGTGGGTTGGAGTAAACTGTACTACGCGTCTGAGAGAGTATTCACCTTTCAAGATTACCGTCTGGTGAGGTTTCCATAGGTTGCCGAATATACGTGGTATATGTGGTTTGGCCGCGTCGAGGAAAAGGCGACAGGATTTGTCCAAAAGAACATAGATGGTGTCGTCTTGACGAAGACCATGGGCAAACTCTCGTAACGGGTCTTTATGAAATTTACTATCAAAACTTGTGGCATCTTTCGATAGCTGAAGATAGAAATGGGGATTCTGTCTGGGGGTGATTCTCCCGCTAGCCTCCTTGGGGTAACGGCTAAACCTCCATAAGATCTCTGCGGTCGTCGTAGAGTTGTCTATTTCCTCTGTAAAATCCCATGAATAATAGGAGGCAGCGAGAACAAGGAGAATACCAACGATGAATAATCGATTGATCTTTGCGTCGCTCGTGGGGTGACTCGAGAATTACGAAATTTATTTTTTTCGTATGCGCACTGGGAAGCTAGCTCTGCATCGTGAGCGGTTGGGTAATTCGACTACGACAGGTAGCTCACGGGGGCTTTGAATGCCGACTTGACTCTTGAGAGGATACGCGTCGATTTTTCGTCCTTCTTGGAGGCAGATACCAACGCAGTGCCCGGATCGAGCAGGCTTTTCCGATGATCGCCTGGAGCGCTCCTACGAGGCGAGGGAGGGCCAAATCGCGTTATCTCCTCCTGGACACGCAGGAAAGCATCTGTAGCTTCGGGGGTCGTGCCCTTCTTAGCTTCTCCTGCGGCACTCAATGCAGCGTCTGCAAGTCGCAAAACACTAGAGCTGTTGAGTGTACGCGCAGAAAGCTCATGGACTCAGAAGAACCTCACTTTTGAAGACCGTCGTTCACGGTGTAGGTCTTGGGAAAGGTCTCTATGTACAGACGACAGATCTCGATGAGAGTGGTCGCTTGCTCTCTGTACGCGCGGCCGATATTTTTGAAATGTTTGCGGAAAGTGGGGGGGTCATAGATGACTGCGCCAATTGCCATACTACTAGTCGGAGGATTGTACTGCCAGTCTCGACAAAACGAACGAATAGCCCCTCAAGTGTATGCGGACACTTAGGTTGTCGATGGCATCACGATTGCAGAAATCTACATCCGTTACCTCGTAAAAGGCCTTATCCTTTGTACATAGAAGGGTCATGATGATAGAGACGGAGTGATTGGCCAGTTATCCAGCACCTAGGCACAGGGTTCCCTTGGGCGCATGACCTCCGTGGGTGACGACAACTCAGATTTCCAGCCTCCGCACTTGCCTTATTTGGCGGTCCTGACGAATAGCGCTGAGTGTGCGGCAGTCATATGCTGCTTCGACAAGTCGCATGACCCTACTTTATTTTCACGAGTCTTGCATCGATACTGACTGACCCCAACTGTTAAAGAGTATGATCGCGCACCATTATGCAGCCTCACACAGAATAGAACCCACACCGCTTAGACCATCGCTTCAAGATATACCCTGACCCGACTCAGACAGACAACAATAGTCAAGGCACGACGTCGTGGCACCGACGTTTGCGGTCCAGAACGAGACTACTACGTCATCAAACTGCCATCACCTGAAAATATCAGTTTAGCAACAAGCATGACGTCTTTTCAGCCGGGGCCCCAGTGCTCAGAACTTCTTTCATTGGACGATGGACGTGCATGCCATTTACGCCCCGAGGATTTCGGGACAACGTTGCTCGGAATTTTCTGAGGAATTTTGAAGATGGGGTGAGATTGCTCGTTCTCTTGCTCCATTCAGCGTTCTCCTGTCATCGTGGCGCTCCTTCGTGCGACGTACCGTGTGGAGCACACCATTATTTCTAACTCAGACTGATCACACTACTGATTATAATATTACCCTAGACGTCACGGTTGCGCAACTCGCGCTGAGCTTGCGTTTGGGTCGAGTTTGATCAGATAGACCCCCGTCATAGTGCGGACTGACCATGATGATAAAAGACTACGTGCCCTTCCCTCCCACCTCGCAGTAGCCCTTCACTCCTACAGTTACGTGAAAATGTCTGATCGTAAGGCGCCCCCACCCACTCCTCGGCCAAAACCACCCCGCCCCCCCTCCAAGCCTATCTTTCAAGCTGGCAGCACGAGCGGCACCTCCGGCTCTAGTAGCGCCACCGCTGTACCGCCCTCCTTGTTCACCATGCTCACAAAGCCCACCACCGAGGGTTACCCGGCCACAGAGGTCATCAAATACTTAATCGAGGTCGTGGGCCGCGACGTCGTGTCCTTCAGGCGCAACACGCAGGTGTCATTTATACTCATGGACAGGGCGCGTGACATTTGCGACGCGATCAATATCCACGTCAAGAAAACGGAGAGCGGAACCGACTGGTCCAGTTTCGAGAAGTTCACCGACGCGATTGACCCTGTCGAAGAGTGAGTAACACAGATTTTGCATATTTAAGATCGTTGGTTGACGGAATATATCTCTCCTCACTTAGTGCTTTGTTTAAGTTGGTTGCGTTCACGGAAGATGAAAAGACACTCCATCTCGTCGACGGAAATTCAGTACAGGACTGCATAGTTTCTGTGAATAATTGGGCCACTAATCGGGAAGAAATATGGACCATGCTGGATCTCCTCGAGACGACGACAGAACTCACGGTATAGTGAACCGACACCAACTCTAGAGCGTACCTAATTGAATGCGACAGAACCTGTTTTCTGGTGTAGACGTCTCGTCACGCCAAGCAGAACGAGAGGAAGCCCGGAATCACGACGACAAGTTATTTTTTGGAGAAGTGATTGAAGAAATAGATCGTGCCTTTTCGTCGCTTTCAAAGTATGCTCTCAGATTGGTATTACTTTCGCATTCAGTCTAACATGCACCTCAAGGCTCCCGAATACTGTTCGCACGATGACTGGAAATCTCCGCGAGTTACTTAACAAGGTTTCCACGGGTGCCATTCCCCCGGTAATATTTTCCGATACTCCGCATTTCACTGTACTGACATACTCGATGACCAGGACCTTACAGCGTTCACATTGAAGGTGGGCCTTCTCGTGCAAGGCGTGACGAGATTGGCTTTTCAGACCCCGAGCTTGGACTCTACAACTGTAGCATACTTAAGGTCAGCGCCCGTTTGGGGGGCTGCGGCTCAGTAAGTGCAACGGAACCTGGTCAAGCACCGGGGGCTAACTCAACGTTTTTGAGATTGGTGGAGCTCTTAAATTCGACACATGATGACGGAATTGAGTCAATGGACGAACTTCGCGTGAAGTATGAGGAATTCTTGGGGTTTCTTAACGTGAGCCGATTCCCCCTCGTGGATCAGTATAGTCTGACTGATGCCTACAGAACTTCACCGAAACAGACCTTGAAGTCCCGAAGTCGTACATAGAACTCCTGAAGTTGGCCGGGCAGGTCCGACGGCCGTTCCATTCCCAGGCAATTGCACTCATTTCGCTCTGCCGCATGCTTGTCACCGAATTTGAAAAAGACGCTTATCACACACCGAACAACCTCGTTGCTCTTGAAGAGTGCGTGGACTGATTGACCGTCTTCTGAGCCGTCTTCTGATGAGCGCTCGTGATGAACAGAGCAATAAATGTTACTATTAATGGATTACAGGAAGCCGTCGCAGCAGTCACGGAATTGAAGATATTCAATTTAGCTAGTTTCGAAGACCACCCCGCTTACAGAACCCTTGCAAGAGCGCAGACACGCATCAAAGCGTGTCACAAATTCTTTGGGGTGCGTCTTACCTCTGTTGCTAGTGTACTTGGCTGATTGTTGGTCGTTGGACAGCTTGGTGATTGGAGTCAGTGGGAGCTTGTCATAGCCGATGCCATCAGGAAGGACAAGGAACGCATGGATTGGCTTAATAGGTTACTCGAGACTGTGAGCGGATTTCCTGCATCATATTCTTCCCCTTCCATAAACGTGTCTCACGACGACGATCCAGCGACCTCTTCTCACAAGTCAAGAGAGGGCCGGACAAGTCGAGTTGACCGTTGAAGTGGATGATGGGTCGGCATCGGGCCCTGCCCACGTATCTACGTGTAAGTCCCCAAGTCATCCCTTGACTCTGATTGTGTCAACCATGACGCACCATCTAGTCTCTGTGGACGGATCTACTCGTCTAAGCGCCGTGCGCTGGACAGTTGCCGGAGCGTTGAAAGAATCGCTTAGAAAGCGTGCACGCCAGAACGGCAAGTTCTCGTCCCTGACGGACATCTTCTGCCAGTTGCACGATTCTATTTCGGAGCTCGCCGGTTCTGGCGAGAGGCTCAAGCTCAAGCTCATCATTTAAGATATCAGTTTCTCCTCTCTCACACTTGGTTCTATCTCATACTATCAGTTTGTCATCTACACCGACTACGCGCCCGCATTCTACTACTAATGGTTCTGGACATGTGCAAATGTACTTTTCGGTGCAAACTTTTAAGATTGCACGCCATCAATGATTTCCCGCTATTTTCTGTGCTCAAAAAAAAATACTGTAGATCAACTAGGATATGTAGATATAGGGTCATGAGAAAAAGGGCATATCAGTACACCTTATGACTACTGTGCAACCAAAAAGGTGGGCACTCGGATGGTTCAGTGTCAGCGTCTGCGCGGTCAGATACCGTCGATCTCAATTGTACCACAAAAATCAGTTTGTCTGACACGTTAGAACATATCTTTAGGGTATCCCGTGTCGAGTTTGGAGTCATCAAGGGCAAGCGATAGAGTTGTGGAAATGAATCTCACTCGAGAGAGCGCTGAGAGGTGGGCAATCAATCGGGCCGACTGGACCGGCAACACACGATCGCGCCAAGTCGCCGTCGAGCTCAGTTGCTCAACCTCGTTATTAGTACATAAATTTATTCTCCTTTACTTAAATACTTCGTAGTCCCAGACTACATACCTCAGACGTTTCTCTCAATACGCTGAGGTGAGTAGTTTACTTCTCCTCTCGTATGTTAAACCCACTTACTGTCCGAGTCCAAGTTGCAGTGTATTTACACTGGCAGTGGTTGTTCCTTCAAGTCCCTGCTCTCCTCAGGCTACAGGTACATATACAGATATTATAGATGTTTCTCCAAAAACGCTGAGTTGCGCCTTCCCGCGCTCCTACAGATTATGAGACCTGCGAGCCTCTAAAAGACCCCAGAATATACATTGTCTCAAATACCATCTAAACAATGTCTGCATCTACCGCTGACACACCACTACTGCAAGGTAGTAATACCACCTTTGCTGGGACCACAAATTTTAGTGGATCGTCTGGGAACGCCCTCACTCCAAAGGAACACTCATGGATGTATGACATACCCTTCCTCGATGACGACGGTGGCAATTTCGCATACTGGCGGTTCCGCGTGCGAACGATCTTGAAACTTCGTGAACTGTGGGGGCTTGTCGACGGCTCAGAGGTCCAGCCAAACCCTAACTCCGACGCCAGGGCCTATGCAGACTGGGCCCTGAAGGACCTTGAAGCACGCGCGCAGATTACTCTCACCCTTAAAGATGAGCCATTAAGCTATGTTCTATTCGCGACTACGGCCAAGGACTGCTGGGACAAATTGTCAGTACGCTACGAGAGCAAAGAAATCGCTTACCTTATCGACAAAGTCTTCCGGAGCACGCTCTCCGAGTCCGAACCCCTCAAGCCGCAGATCAACGCCTTGATTCACGCTGCCAATGCCATTTCCAACCTTGGCCTCACGCTCGAGGACAAACTCCTCGCATTCGCCATAATCTCCTCCTTGCCATCCTCATTTTCCACCCTAAAAACCATCCTTTCTACTACCAAGCCCTCCGACCTCACGACCGAGTATGTAAAGTCACAAGTTATTCTTGACGAAGAGCGCCGCGTGCGCGAGTCAGGTGTTGGCACAACCGCATACTTTGCGAAGGCTGCTAAAACGGCAAGGGGAAAAGGAGATAAGTCAGATGGACAGAAGAAAAAGCAATGCACGCACTGTAAAATCCGCGGACACGATGTAAGTGAGTGCTGAAAGCTCAAAAGGAGCAGGAGGAGGCAAAGGCAAATAGAGACTCTGCCATCAAGCCAAAGTCCGTGGACGCGTCTGCCCAAGTTTCTGTCGCCGAAAAGCCTGTATTTGACTCGGATCCTATTCGTCTGTTCAACGTCTCCAAAAAACCTGTCTTCGCGAAGTGATCTGCAGTATCAGTGGATAATCGACTCGGGTGCATCACGCACCATGTGCTCTAACCGCGAGTGGTTTACCCATTTCACACAACTCACGACACCAGTCAACATCGTCCTTGGAGACAATAGCACCATGCAGGGTACTGGCGTCGGCCGAATCGTCGTCCAGATGAAGGCACAAGGGCAGTAGAACCGCGCCTTGCTGCAAGATGTCCTATACGTTCCTGAACTACACGGGAACCTCCTATCGGTCTCGCAACTCACCCGTCACGGTGCCGCCGTTCGCTTCGCCAAAGGTGGCTGCCAAATTCACGATCAGCGAGGGGTGCTCACCTGCGAGGGTTCCCCCTACGGGAAACTATACACCATGCCGATCCGTGTCGCAAATGCCTGAGACGGTGCTGAAGTGTGGTGTGCGCTCACGCGCGCAACACCTCTGGGTCGGGCATAAATTCGGTCCGACTTGGAATGCCCTGACGGCGTATAGGAATGAGGTTAGACGCAAGAAGTTTCACAACACAATCGCTTCACTAGTTTAGCAGATCGGGCTCGTAATTTATCAGTAATTCACAATCAAGTATTTTACTATGATCAAGGACAATCCCTAGTATACTCATTCGAAGGAATGCGGGTGTCTGCACTTTTTTTTTCATATGCTATACAATGTCTTCGACTTGAAGAACGTTGTGGTATCCTCCTGGTGCCCCAGCTATTGACGCTACTTCTGGTGTGCCAGACGTCCCTCAGCTACTGCGATTTATCAGATGGCCCGTGTAACAATTGTCCAAGTTGACGCTTCCCGCGTTCCTACAGATTATGTGTATTTGTTCGAGTCTGGGCGCCTTCTTGAAGTCGGGCGTCCGAGTCCTGAACGTATCGGTTTCGGGCCGCGCATGCCGCAATGCAGCTCATCGATATCTACCCTGTACTACATGTCATATCAAGCTTGTTAGTTCATCATCGAGGCCTCGCAGGCTTCAAGCTTATACACTAGTTCGTGACGATAGGTTGGTTGCGTGTCAACATCACTGCTGATGCGATATGAGAACGATCACCTATAACTGGCGACATCAATACCAACCTACGGGTGTAATGCCTTAAGCTTTGATGAGTTCCTATTGTTATCAGACCCCTAAGTAAAAACACATTGTCGCTGCAGTTTTATCTAGGTCAAGCCAAAATTTGCAGATACTGAGCGGGGGGACAAATTCGGGTGGCTCCGATGCTCTCAAAGGAAAACGTAGAAAAAATCATGGAATGGTGGGATTATTCTATTACTACTGTCCGCACAAGCCGGAGAGGAATTGCCAGTGTTGTGTTGTTGAAGATCTTGAGGCTACAGACGCTTTTTTGTACATGTCCAGAACCGATAATAGATATCTGTACAGTACATGATCTGCGCCCGATCCCTGCACGCAATCCAGATACATCGCGTACACTGAACAAAGACGAGGTGACGGGATACGCGATAATTGCAGAAAATCCGAGCGCGGCAGTACTTCAGCGTTCCACTGTGGTGCTTGTGTTTGCCTTCGAGCTATGGACTCGGCGAGCATCGATTATGCATCGAGCTTCTACTGCGGTACGGTGTCCCTTTCCCTCTTGCAGCAATCCATTGTGCGTAAACCAAGCTAACGGATTCACATCAATGACGCGGTTTCTCTCGATGTCGAGGCCGAGCCCAGACGGGACGTCCTCACTCAGGTACACGAGCCCTTTAAGCGACTTGTCCTTGACTCAGCTGGGTGCCTCTAAATAGCCGCGGGTAACTAGTCCTCCGGACAATTACTGTACACGTTCCCACCCGTTTTGAACCTCCCTGGCAGCGTGTGACTTGTTTGGGTCTTTCCCTTCTCGAATCATTCATACTGTGATCGGCTATCGGCCTATTGTGATAATAGGGAGTGGAACGCTATCATGAGACCCATCATGGGTCCAGCCGAATGAGCTAAGAGCGCGTGCCAAGCGGACATGGCCAAGAAAAGAACCCTAAAGATAGAGATGGGGCTTGCGATTGATGGGTCTGAGTCAGCTCGAGGATTCGACGCCCGTGATGGGACTAAGGCATTTGTATGAACTGGTCAGATAGTTTACGTGACGGAAGAGCTGAAGCGCTGGTCAGCATACACTGGTGACATCACTGGAGTTGAGTAAATTTTGACTTCAGGCTATACAAAACCTGGATCATTACCAAATTCGGTGCATGTACCAGATTAGGGGGACAAAGAAAGCTACTGTATAGTGATGGTGATGCATGTGATGTTTGGGCGCGTGCATGGAACCGCCCACCCTTACGCCCATATCTCGAAGATTCTGGAATGGCAACGTCAAAGATGTGAACGATCATGACATGAGACTGCTTATGGCCCTCTTATGCAGCACGAATTCCCAGGCATCGGTTAGTGATGGTACCCTCGCGCAAAAATAGATAGGTGTCAATTCGCACAGGTATATAAGAATCGATGGAGGCACCCTAAACAGCAGCACTCTCAGAGAAATCTGCACTTTCATCTTTAATCATGTCCACCACATTCAAACTTCACGGACTCGCCTTGTCCACTTGCACGCGTCGCGTAGCACTCGTCGCAAAGGAGCGCAATATCCCTTATACGCTCAGCCCTGTTGACCTCGGCAAGGGGGAGCATAAGTCAGCGTCGTACATTGAGCACCACCCTTTCGGCCAAGTGCCGTACATCACTGTGCGTCTCTTGTCAGAAATTCCCTCTCCATTGTCCAATTTCCTGATGCCCTCATTCTCCGAGTAGCAAGACGATGGTTTCGAGCTCTACGAGTCACGGGCCATCTGTCGTTACCTCGCCAATCTCGGGTCTGGTCCTGCGCTGGTGCCGACCGAACCGCGCGCGCTCGCCAAGTTCGAGCAAGCTGCAAGCGTCGAGTACTCGAATTTCGACCCGATTGCTAGTACGATCGCCTACGAAAAGGTGTTCAAACTCTACCAAGGTAAAAAGACCAACGAGGACCTCGTGACAGAGCTCGTCGCTCGGCTCGAGGCCAAGCTGGACGGGTATGAAAAAATCCTAAGCAAACAAAAGTACCTCGCTGGCGATGTACGTGATACAAGAAGTGTCCGAAACGTCGTACTGATGGGTTCCTTTCACCTGCAGGAGGTTACCCTCGCTGATCTTTTCCACCTGCCATACGGTACCATGGTCTTCGAACAACTCCAACTCGGAGGTATAGACAAGCGGCCCAATGTCCTGAGGTAAGGAAAACGCACGTGTTAGGCTTCCAGGATCGCTGACATGTCGATGTAGATGGTGGAAGGACATCACGTCCCGACCCTCTTGGCAGGCCGTGAAGGGCGGAGCTTAAACAGGGGACGTACTAGTGTAACCCAAGGACATGTGTGTTGATAGGCTGTGTCGGCAGCATCGTTCTGTTATAAAAACTGTTGCATGAAAGGGAATTACACTGAGGTTGTCATGATTACATAATCCCTCGTGAGCACCACGAGGGATTACATAATCTGAGTCGATGCGCGCAACTAGCGAGTTTGTCGCGCTTGTTTACCTTTACTCTCCTTCGCTCTAGTGGAGGTGGTCGTCTTCCCCACCCCTCTTTCTCTTCTACCATGTCCATGAGAACGCGTAGAAAGAGTAAGGCTGCCGCTGCCGCTGCTGCCGAACTCGACGCCGAGTCTGTCGCGCCAAGTGAGACCGGCACTGCTGGTCAGAGCAGGGTCGATTTCTCCGTTCCAATCCCAGACGACCTTGATTTCGAGTATCTCTCAAGAGTCCTCCCAGATGTTTCCTTTGAAACGCCCTCCCCCGACTCCGTTTTGTCCCTTTATCGCCTGGTCGTCACTCAGGCTGTCGGTTTAGAAAGCGCTCTCCATGACTTGGAGGAGTCGCGAGCTGAAAATGAAAGGAAGGACGTTGAGCTTGACCAGGCCTTACAAGACCGCGAATCTTCTGCCTCTTCCCTGGAGACCCAGGTAAAAGGGCTTCAAGAAGAACTTACAAAGCTGAAACAGGACCGCGACGCGCTTGGTAAGTTTGGCTTCACTCTCCAAAATTCACGCTCTTTCCATTTACTTGCCTTTTAAGCGTCATCCAAAAGCAACCTAGAGTCGCAAATTTCTACTCTGAGCAGTTCTCAATCGGTCTCATCTACAGAATTAGACTCTTTCAAGCATAGAGTCGAGGATACTGAGCGGGAAAAACGAGACCTCCTCAACGTTGTTAGTAGGCTTAAGGAGGATAGCGCTCAACGCGATGGTGCGTTCCCCCCTTATTGTCAGTTCTGTGCACGTGTCAATGGAACATCCACTAGAGGAAATCCAAACTCTTCGCACGAGTCTCAAGCAGGCGAGGCAAGACCAACAAACTTTAGAGACCCAGCTTAGGGAGCTTCGCTCAGCAGAGTCGTCCACCAAAGTGTGTTCTCTTTTATCCTGCTCTGCTCTATTGCTAATCAAATACGGGTACAGTTCAAGCTGGATTCTCTTACACAACAACTGCAGCTTGCCAAAGACGAGGCGGACCGCACTTCCAAGGAACTCGTCAAAAAATCTGAAGACTTTGCCAATTACCGTCACGAGAAGCACGCCGCTCACGCTCAGCTACAGTCTGCGTACGATGCATCGCAAGAAGCTCTTGCTTCGGCGGAAGGGAACCTCAAAGCCCTTCGCAATGTACACAACGCCCAGTCTCGACAACTTGCCCAATCGCTCACTCGTACACAAGACCTGAGCGCGCGGCTTGCCGAGCAAGATGCGACCTACACCAGCGAAGTTGCGGGTTTGCGGCGGCTAATCGAGATGGTTGAGGCGCGCGAGGCACAATCAAAGGCCATTGTCGAGAACGTCGAGCAAGAGTGGGCAGCCGTCAATGAGCGCGCGGATCGCCGTGAATCTGCTCTGCGCGAACAGGTCGACCGAGAGCGATTACGCACGGAAGCAGCCGAAGCGCGCATCGAAGAACTGGAGCGTGTACTGGAGAAGGTCAACCATGGCGAATTCCCTGTCCCTGCACCTGGGACTACTGCTCCCTCTACTCCTGCTAGAGGTTCTTCGGACGTATTGATGCAAGGTATTATGAGCCTAAGTCCTACTGTGGCGATCGCAAGCAGAGCGCAGCGCAGCGGGAAGACCTTCACCGAAGTGTATGCGGACCACGTTCGTCTGCAAGACGAGTATGCGAAGAAGTGTGCAGAGTATGACCGCATGGACCGTACACTAGGACAGGTGCTGGCACAGATCGAAGAACGAGTATGTTTCTATTTCGTTCAATGTAGCAATGTTAGTCCTGACCGTTTTAGGCGCCAATCCTTGCTCAACAACGTGCCGAGTACGAACGACTGCAGTCTGAGGCAGCACAACTCGCGTCTCAGCTCGCGGATGCTCTCTCAGAACGAGATTCTAGTGCTTCCAACGCCACCGAAGTCTCACAGCGCCTCGCAAAGACCATTCGCGAGAACGATTCACTCCAAAAGCAGTTGAATGATCTGGGACGGCAGGTTCAGACGTTACTAAAGGAAATTGCCCGACGGCAGGACCCGACAATCCCGTCAGACGAAGAACTAGAGGCTGATGAGAATGCTGTGCCAGCCGATAATATTGACGAAGTGATCACCAACCATCTCGTGCTCTTCCGCAGCGTCCCCGCGCTGCAGGCGCAAAATCAGAAGCTGCTTGGCATTGTTCGCGAAATGGGTGCTAAGATGGAGGCGGAGGAACGCGAGTACCGTGAGACCCTTGAGAAAGAGCAGGGCGAGGCAGTGCGTGAAGCACACGAAGCCATTACGGCACTGCAAGAACAGCTTGAAGCGCAGCGGCGAGCGTACGACGTCAAGTTGCGAGCGTTCGTCAAAGAGCGAGATTCTCACAAGGTGCTACTTGCTCGGGCCGAGCGCAACAGTTCCGCAAAAGAATCTCACGGCCAAGCGAATGGCGAAACCACCGACTCGGACCTCGCGAAGGAGCTCGCGGAAATTCAGGAACAGTTCGATGCGTACCGAGCTGAGACGGGGGTCGATTCGGTGCGGTTGCGGGAGGACGCTGTCGCGTCGCAGCGCGAAGTTGCCCAACTTTCCACACAACTCGCCAAGGCTAATGCGAAACTAGAGATCACGGGGGGTACGACGCACGACACTGTTCTGCGATGGATCAGGCATTAACGGGCTGCCACAGATCGCTTCAAAATGCTGCAGGAGCAGCAGTCGCTCACGCTGCGGGATCTTGATGATGTCACGAAGCGCAATCGCGACTTGTATGAGCGCTTCACTGCCGTGGACATCGAGTGCAATCGCGTCACGGAGGATCTTGTCGCTGCCAACGGGAAGATGGATCAGCTTCGTAACGAGTGTGCTAACCTTCGAGCCGAGAAGAGGATTTGGGAGGTGAGCATCACACAAGACTTTGAAGGTTTTGGAGGTGTTGACATATAATGCAGAGTGTGGAAAGCCGTCTTGTTGAAGAAAACAAGGCACTCTCTATGGAGCGTTCACACCTGTCGGATCTCATGGCAAACGTCCAGAAGATGCACAATGACATTGAGCGCTCGAGCGAGAATGATCGGCGCCGGCTCGAGAGTCAAATACAGCTTCTTGAACACCAGAGGTCTGTCGCTTTTCGGAGTTGCTTTCCGTCTGATTTTGGGGCTGACGAGCGATGCAGTCAGGATTCGCGTCAGCAGTTGAACGAAGAGAGGCAAAATGTCCGGCGGATTACTCTGCAACGTGAGGTTGAAACCAAGGAACTGCGCAACACGATCGACAACCAGGTATGCTCCGTCGATCCCATCACGTCGTAGTCTAATGGACTGGTCGACGGTTATGATAGGCACGTGACCTTCAAGAGGCGCGCTCTTCGCTCGTGAAGGCGGAGACGACCAAAACACACCTCGAACAGCGAGTGGAAGAACTTTCCCGCAAGTTACAGGGTGATGCAGAGAAGCTGGCGGTATACGAGCGGAGATCACTGGGAGTCAATGGTGCAGCTACTCATCATGTTAGCGCTGAGGGTGGATCACGAGAAGATCAGCTGGCTGAGGTGGCTGACCTTCGGTAGGTTGCGTGCCGTTGTCTTTCTGCACTCCGCTCACTTCGGCCCTAGTTCCGCGCTCAAGGTGGCCGAAGTTGATTTGGCTGCTGCTCGCAATCATATCCAACAATTCAAGGAGATCAGCCAGGCGAGCGAAGAGGCTCTCGCGTCGTTGAGTACGACACACGACGAGTACAAGTCCACCACCGAAGCTCAGCTCGCTACCTCTTGGGTATGCTCAGTCCCATTCGGGCACCTTTCTTCGCACTGACTCACGTGCTCCTACTTATAGGCCCAACAAGAGACTCTTCAGAGCAATCTTAAGAACGCTGAGCAGGAGCTCGAGCAAACCAGAGCGTCCCTAGCTGAGTCGAAACGTGCGTTTGAGAGTGCAAGAGAGGAATGGCTCGCGGACAAGAAGACCCTGGAGGACACTATCGTAGATATGACGGCTTCGGAGAAGAACCTCGCCGAAGATAGGTTGACTCGCGAGTCTGATGCTCAAGCCCATGAGGAGCGCGTCCGGGTAAGCATACCTTTTTCTTATCTAAATCCCTTCGTTGAACTTACTCGCTGGGTACAAACAGGCTGCCGAGGAGAGATACTCACGTGAGGTCATTGCACACGCGGAGGCTATTAAGGCCATCGAGGATCTCAAGCGGCGTATCCATGATCTTCAGGTTTCCGATCGGAACAACCGGACCGCGGCAGAGACTGCACAGGCCAAATTATCCACTTCTGAGGGCAGTTGGAGCCAGCAGAGGCAAGCGCTCGATAGAGAGATCGCCGATCTCGCCGCGAGGTATGATCGTGCACACCGAGCCCACGGAATTTCCTAAATCTCTCTAATTTTACCAGGTGTAAGGCGCTGACGGAGCAGAATAACGTCCTTCATCAACACCTAGATAATGTCAGCTCTCAGGCTACCCGCATCCGCCAAGCTGCCGACTCTACCGTTGCCACGCCTGGAGAAGGCGATACCGCCGACGGCACCGAGGCTAAACTTTCCGAGCTTCGCGCTGTTATCAATTACCTGAGAAAGGAGAAGGAGATCGTGGACATGCAGCTCGAGCTCGGGAAGCAAGAGAACGCACGCCTAAAGACGCAAATCGGACACGTCACGCGCGATCTGGAAGATACTCGGGCCACCTTATCTGATGTAAGCCCATCATCTTTTCCCAGATCCCAGTTATTGACTCTTTTTTTATATCTTATAGGAGCGTGAGCGTGCTGCCTCGGTGGCTGCTACAGACGCACAGCACGCGGAGCTTGTCGAAAAGATCCAGCAACTGAACCTTCTGCGCGAGAGCAACGCAACACTCCGGGCAGACTCTGAAGCCCACGCGAAGCGGTCACGTGAGCTCGATATCAAGCTGAAGAATGTGCTTCAAGAGCTCGATCCTCTCCGTGAACGGACCCGTACTTTGCAGGCCGAGCTGGATGCGCGTAACGAGCACGTCACACGCCTGGAAGAGGAGAATCGCAGGTGGCAGGAGCGCAACAACCAACTACTCACCAAAGTATGTTCGCCCGTCTGTTCATTGCGCTCAGTGTTGACATCGCGTTGCAGTACGATCGGGTGGATCCCACTGAATTCCAGTCGCTCAAGGACGAGCTCGAGAGCATGAGGACTGAAAAGTCTGCTATGGAATCTCAGCAGACGACACAAGCCGGGGAATTGACTCAACTGCAAGAAAAAGTGGGTGACTCTTTTTTGTTGGCTGTTGCGGGATCTTACGGGAAAGGATGTGTTGCGTAGATCGCCGCGTTGGAGGCAACGAACAAAACTCACAGGGAGGCGATCACCAAGAACAACCAGATCTTCCGGCACCGCATGGGCACCTTGCGTGACGAAAACAATCAGCTCAAGTCGAGCCTCGAAGAAGCACAGAAAGAGTCCGCCGCGATCGCAGAGGAGCGGGATGCTCTCAAAGCTGCAGCAACCGCTGAACCACCCACCCCATCGGAGCCGCTGACTGAAGAGCTCGAACGGCTGCGACAGGAAAAAACTACTTTGGAGCAGGCCTTGCAAGAGGAGAAGGCGAAGCCACCTGTACAAGTGCCGGTGCCGACGCCAGACACGTCCGGTCTCGAGTCTCGCCTTGTAGGGTATTTCAGTCACCTAACCGACGCAATTTTCTAACAGAGATTATAGGCTGCTGTTACGCAGGAGCGAGACCAGCTTCTCGTAGAAAAGGAGGCATGGAATAAGCCCAATCCCGAGGTGACGGAAGCCAAGGCCACGAAGGATGAGTGGGAGAGCGAAAAGGCAGATCTCGTCAAGGATCGCGATGAGGCTCTTTCGCAGGCCAAGGTAGCGTCCGTACGGACTCACACTTGATCGTTGCTCATACCACTTTAGATCGCGCGAGAAGAGGCAGAGAAGCTCAAGGAAGCCGAACGTGGCCTCCGGATGTCCAACGTAAATTTACATAGTAGCCGCGTCGTCTCGCCTCTGGCTTACTCTGAATCCCAACAGGAAAAGCTCGGTGCTCGGATACGCGATCAACAGGTAGCGCGGCAGAAGGCGACGGAGGAGCAGGACGCTACGATCAAGGCCGCAGTGGACAAAGCTACGAGTGAACTGCGCAGCGCTCCATCGGCAGCGTCCGAGGAACTTGCCAAGCAACACGCTGAGCAATTACGGGCTCTGGAAGAACGCCTCGTCGCTCAGCACCGCGAGGAGCTCGAAAAGGCAGTCGAAGCCGCGACGGCCAAGGCGCAGGAATCTGCACCTGCACCTGCAGCCGCCCCCACGGCGGAAGATCAAAAGGCAACCACTGACGCGGCGGTCGCAGCTGCTTTGGCCGCTAAGGAGGCAGAGCAGAAAACGAAATACCAGGCTGACATCGAGAAAGCCGTCGAGAGCGGCCGACTGGAGGGTATGATAAAGCTGAGGCTAAAGGATACCCACCTGCTCCGAGCGCAGAACAAAATCAAAGAGCTCGAGTCGCAGATCGAGGAGTGGAGAAAAGCCGGGGTCGTCCCAGACGAGTCAACACCATCCGCATCCGCGCCACCAGCGACGTCCCCATCCACCACCACCGTCCCGTCCACTGTCCCATCTCCTACAACGTCAGCCCCAGCTCGTGGAGGTGCTCCTGGCCCTGTAACACGCAAAGCTTCCGTTCCCGGCGCCCCTGCTGGAGGAGCAAGTCAACCATCGCGTGGTCGTGGGCGAGGGGCGGGGCGGGGAGGAGGCAATATCGGTATTCGTGGCGCTGCGGCGCCCGGTGCGGGCCGTGGAGCAGGTGTGCCAGCCTCGGGCTCAGGCACGGCAGGCAGTGTTGGTGGGGTCGCCATCATGGGTGCTGCGGCCAAAAGGACACGCGAGGAGGGCGAGGTGGCTACGGAGGACTCGCTTGCGAAGCGCCTCAAGCCCGCCGTTGCCGCTGCCGCTGCGACGACGACTCCTGCTGAGGGTAGCGCCAACGCCGGTAGTGGGAAGCCCGTTACCTTGCAGCGCAATCGTGTTCAGCCCTCGTGATATGATCCCGTCTGACTCAACCACATCCGTACTACACATTGACTGTTCTTTTTTTGTTGCTACGCATTTGTAACGCAAGGACTTGTGCACATACAGTAATTGTATCATTCATAAAATCTAGTTCTCCGTTTGTTTTTCTCTTGTGTTGCCGTTGTCGGACCTGAGCGCTGAGCCTGAGTACTGAGTACTGCCATGAGTGCTCCCAGCCAGACGGGTCACCGGATGTCCGAGTCATAGACCCAGGTCGATGTTTTTCGATTGTTGTTGTGGTTAGTTGTAGACAGTCGAGTCTCCTACAGATAAGTTACAGTATAATAGGTACTACAATGTTTTGTTTTATAAATGGATTGTCATCGACTGGCAGCCTGAGCCATAAAATGGCCGAAATTCTAGGTAAATCGAAATCACTAGAATTGTTTAGGCCCGACAATGCTAAGGAAAATTCGAATCCAATGAACTATGAACGGTATCTGGATTTTATTCTATCCAACTACAGAACAGAACTCTGTACAATCTAGCACTACCACTTATTGAACAAATGTTACAGTAATAAATGGATCCAATGCGGCGCGCCAAGTCTAGCGCGCTCTTTGCCGGACCATTTACCGCCAGCCTGAGTGTATACGCCCTCCGAATCATTCTGCGATCGCGACATATCGTAGTATGGGAGTTGGCGACGCTGTTATCTTTGACCCTTTCATTTTTCGCAAACATTTCAAGAACATCGGTCGAGCGTACAGAGAGCAAGCAATCACTCTCATCGAGATATGTCGTCTGTACGTAGACTCTTCCCGAGGCTCAGACCTACACCACAGTCGACGATCTTCAAAAGTGAGACCCTTCCATGAGCTTTCTGCACGTTTTCACAACACTCAACACCCATTTAGCATTTTTCTACTTGCAGATGCCGCATTGAGTGCTGCGAGAAGAGCTATGAAGAGCAAGACTCCTGAAGCTACAGACGCTTTTCGGCGTGTTCAGGAGGAGATGAAACGATTTGGCTCTCCTTCTCCTCAAAATGGTGTTCCAGGTGTTCATAGGGAAAAGCTATTCGATCCGAGTATTGCGTTGGAATCTGCCTCCAAGCGGGATGAAAATTCGATGCGCACCCTCTCGAGAGTCAAGCCAATACTCAGTGCTCCGGTAAGTACCTGTCGTAGTCGAATCATCCGGCCGCTCACGGTGCTGGGCCAGTCTCCCAGTGAGCCTACTAAGAACGTAAACTTCTTTATTCTCGAATCGCCGCACGAACTACGCGAAGATCAACTCATCATCATCCGTCAGTATCCTCCTTGTTCTCGCTGCTTCCCATTATTCAAGGATGTAATAGAGAAAATTGACAACTCTACGACCATCGCGGGGATCATATGGAGGTTTAGCCGTTACCCTGAGATTGTCGAGAAGACCACCCTCAGACAAAATCCCCATTTCTATCATCAGCTATCAAACGATGCCGCAAGTTTTGGTAGTAGATTTCATAAAGATCCGTTACGAGACTTTGCCCATCTTCAACGCGACTCTGTCTACGTACTTTCGGACAAGTCTTGTCGCCTTTTCCTCGACACCACCAAACCGCGTATATTCGGCAACCTGTGGAAACCTCACCAGACGATTATCTTGAAAGGTGAATACTCTCCCAGACGCATAATACACTCCAACCCACGTGCATTTAAGATGTTAGTGGCATTTTGGAATCAGAAGATATCGTCCTTCGTAATATTGGGGAGAGCCAAGACTACTGGTATCGCCCCTCTAGAGTTGCCGATCCGTCTCAGCGTCGTGTTGGATTGGGCCACTCGGGTGCTAACTCGGACAGTTACATTGTCAACACACCGGTCGGAAACGGGCGTGCTCTAATAGATTTGGCTCTGAGATCTCAGGATGTCGATCTCATGATTAGAGACCGATCCAGGCCCTTACCTCCAGCGGACTCAGGCTGGGTAAGTCGTAGAGCATATGAAACCACGCACTTGGCTCACGCAGAGACAACGATCAGAGGCCGCTCCCATCTCCGGAGTCTATTTCCAGACTTGGTTCCAGGGTACAGGAACCCGAAGGTCAGACAACACCCACGCAGTCCACCACGCACTTGCCTCAGCCTGAGCCAGACTACTTCCCGAACTCCAGTGCCTCCAGTATTGGCGACAGCGCACTGTTTTCTAGTTCAACTGAATCGGACGAAATAGATTTTCTTCCCGTGCTCGGGGCAGCGGGAGATTGTACCCAGCTTGTAGACAACGGGATCGGCCTTCAATCGGAACTATCAACTGCCGACACTGCCGACACCCCCTCACAGTCTCCGTCGTCGGCCCCACCTGCCGACCTCACCGCCATGCTTCGGCTACGCCACTTACATCCAAATCACAGTAATCCTAGTATTAGCGGCAGCTCTTTAACCCTTATTCCAAATAGGTTACTCGAAACCTCAGTCAATGTATCTGAGCCTCCGAATCCCTCTCTTTCTATGCGAACGGCACTAGGCTCGATTGACCTACAAGCGGAACTACCGACCGCTGATACCCTCTCTACACCCCCACCATCGCCCCCACCTATCAGCCTAACGATACCATCACCTCTGCCTGAGCAGGATCGAGAGCTGCTGTCTGCGCCTCCAGTTCGGGAGTGGGAAGCGCATGGAAACTGGTTCCAGAAATACAAATACGACTATGATTCCGAAAGCTGAAGACCCCGTTCGCCGTAATCACCGTTGTGGTACAGTTCTCAAAACCAGGGCCGGGGCGGGGATGGACGAAATGAGTCCTCTAATGCCATCGGCCCCCGTACACGTACGCACACAAATGGATATGTATGTCTACCAATGTACCTTTAGCTATTGAATATACTGTACCTCCCTATGTTCTACCATCTTAACAATGCGCACAAAACTCTTGGCCCACTTCCTTCTCCACATGCACGACAAAGGACACGTCAGCGTTCAATTCTTGATTTCTCGACTCGCCAATTATACGAGCTGGACGTCAACGTTCTCGTCAACATGACGATTTGTGGGATAGCATGATGTTCTCGTATGGCTAGTAGAACTAGGTGGTCTATCCCTTTCGAAGTATTTGAACCACACGACGAGGGCCTTGAGTTCGACCTTCGAGTCCTGTGCTTCTTAGTAATCAGTGTTCAAGTTCTCTCGACTTCATGAACTCAAGTTAAGCTTTTCGTTCGAGGTAAAGGCTTTACTCGCGAACCACAACCTCACAAGCCCCTCGCTTGCCCGACACCTCCAAACCCGGATCTGTCCGCTAGGTGTGACCCCCCAGCGCGTGACTCGGGCTACGGACGAGCCGGTTAACAACCAAGGTACAGAACTGCGGCCCTAAAAAAAGTGCAGGTATAGGTGCCTCGAGAGACACATGCCGGCTATGTGGTTGCGGTTGTTTGTGTTGATTAAAAAACTTGGTAGGGGGGCGTGACGGAGCAAAGGGACCGAACCTTAATCTACCACCGAGAAGGCTATGAGTGTTGGGGAGCCCGGAAACGAAGGACATAGTGAGACACGAGGCGGATACCCTTGAACCATGACTCTGTGTCCAGCTCTGGGGCTCCGCTCACGACTTTTCAGTCTTCTCAGACAATGCTACTCCATATTCGGAGAAGACAGAGATGGAGATAGCGGTCGTGGTATCGTAGAGGCACATATCGAGGCCTGTGTACGGTATCCTAGTCGTGAACACCCGATCTTAGGTTTCTGTGTCCGAAAAGTCGCTACGGGGTATCCATACACTTTTACCCCGGGCTCGTCACATTGCTCGACTTGATCACCGACATTTGGCCCGCCTACGAATCGCGGCTACAATCTTCTCGCCTCGCGGAGTGCTGTGTCCAGACGGTGCCAGTCGCGGCCAATGGTATGGGGACGTTAATACGGTTTGACTGGGACAGTGTATACGGGTGCGAGGAACTATCAGAGAGGGGTCGAAACGAGAAGGCAGCGACACTCGCTGGTGGCTGCAGGTCTCCAGATTCGCGTCGGGTGGGCTTACTAAGCCGCGTCGATAAACCGGGTCCAAAAAGACAATTTTGTCCCACTTCGCGCGGGAAGGCGCACTTTTAACATGGACGCCGTAAGCCCATAGGCGTCGAGTATGCGGAGACAGTGACTGCTGGCGTGCGGGAGCGTGTCGTTCGCGGGCTCGCTATCGCCGCGCATCTGCGTAGAAATGCCAAGCAAGGCCGGACGTTTAGTGACCAGGCGGTAGGGCGCGGAGATGAGGGGCGTGAGGACTCGTGCGCTCCCGCTGCCGCGGGTGTCACTGTCAGGTAAAGGCACCGTAGCGTTTCCAGACACCGCGCATAAACACAGCATCACCGCAGAACCTGCGCGTAAGTATATGCACGCCAGCATTCATGATGGGCATGTGGGATTAAGAAATGGAGGCGTACCCGCGCATGATTTCCATTCCTCGTCCCGACACGGGTCGATCTTAGACACCTCGATTTCCCTCAGGAGAAAGGCAAGAGAAACGCGACGCGGGTGTCCTCATTGCAGAAAAGGTGAAGCGCTGGAGGGCGTAATGATAAGGGAGTAGGGGCGGTGGAAGGAGAACAAGAGCTCAGGATGCTGCACATGTGAGACTATGTTAGCAGGTATAACGAAGGGAAAGACGCCACGTACTTGTTATATGATAATTCGTGGGCGTGCTCTCGATGAGCTCTAGCGCGAGCATAGCTTGTAGGTACTCGAGCCGCAGGGTGAGTGGATTTTAACTCCCATCCTACTCGTCGACGTCATGTACTTTGGCATCGAAACTCGGTTGCGCCTCGGGCAGAGACAATACATTAACAGTTTGGCTGAGACAAAGGGTGGCTAACCAGACGGTTTGGCGGCGAGAGGGGTTTGACAACGTCGTGGGTAGGACGCATGCAATAGCGATACCATGATTCGGGGAAAAGACGAACGAAATGGGACTGTAAGCCACGGCCCTTTTTGGAAGCGTTACAGCCTGCGAAAAAGATTTCAACTCATTTTTGTTAAGATCGCATCTTCTAATGGATAGTGCATCTACTCCCCGCGACTTGGATGGCATTCTTGATGGCCCCGTCATTTCTGGGAATGTCACAAATATCGGCCGAGCCTACCGAGAGCAAGCGACTACTCTCATCGAGATCTGTCGTCTTTATGTAGAGATCTTTCCCCAGACCTACACCCTGAACGACGGCCTCCAAAAGTGAGGTCCTTCCGTGAACTTTCTGCGCATTTTCTCCACACTCAACACCCCTTTAGCGTTTTTCGACTTGCAGATGCCGCATTGAGTGCTGCGGGAAGAGCTAAGAAGGGCACGACTCCCGAAGCTACAAACGCTTTCCTGCGTGTTCAGGAGGAGATAAAACAATTCGGCTCTCCTCCTCCTCGGAGGGATGCTGCAGGCCGTCCTCGGAGAAACCTGTTCGATCCAAGCACCGCGTTGGAAACTGCCTCCAAAAAGGATGAAAAGTCGATGGAGACTTTCTCGAAAATCAAGTCGACACTCAGTACCCCTGTAAGCACCTGTAGTAGTCAAATTATACAGCACTCACGATGCAGAGCCAGCTCCCCCACGGGGGCACAAAAACAGTGAACTTCGTGATTCTCAAATCGCTGCGCGAGTACCGCCTAGATCTAGCGATTGTTCGCCGTTGGTATCCCCCTCTTTCTCAGTGTATCTTATTATTCAAAGGGATGCAATAGAGGGAATAGACAACTCTACGACCACCGCGGATATCCTATGGAGGTTTAGCCGTTTCCCTGAGAAGAGTGCCGATAGGATCATCCCCAGACAGAATCCCCATTTTTATCTTCAGCTACCAAACGATGCCGCAAGTTTTGATAGTAATTTTCACAAAGATCCGTTAAGAGATTTTGTCCATGGCATTCGCCAAGACGACACAATCTACGTACTTTTGAACAAATCCTGTCGCCTTTTCCTCGACGCGGCCAAACCGCATATACCGCGTATTTTCGACAACCTATGGAAACCTCACCAGACGGTTATCTTGAAAGGTGAATGCTCTCCTAGACGCATAGTACAGCTTACTCCAACCCACGTATATTTAAGATGTCTGTGGCGTTTTGGAATCAGAAGATATCGTCCTTCGCAACATCGGGGAGCAGCAAGACTACTGGTATCGCCCCTCTATCACCGATTCGTTTCAACGCCGCGTCCAATCGGGCTACTCGGATGTTGACAGCGAAATTGTCAGGAAACCTGTCAGAAATGGGCGTGGTCTGATAGACTTGGCTCTGAGATCTCAGAATATAGACCTCATGATTAGAGATCGATCCAGGCCAGAACCTCCAGCGGACTCGGGCTGGGTAAGTCGCAAGGCATATGAAACCCCGCACTTGGCTCACGCAGAGATGTTGATAAGAAACCGCTCCCTTCTCCGGAGTCTATTGTCAGGGTACAAGCACCCGAAGACCAGACAACACCTAGGCAGTCGGCCACACGCCTGCCTCAGCTAGAGTACTCAAACCCAAACACCAGCGCTCCCAGCATCGGCAGCAGTACGCTGTTTGCTACTTCAATTGAATCGTTCGAAACGGTCGCTAGTGCCTCTGAGGTTTTTCTTCCCGAGCGAGGGGTAGCAGGAGATCGTACCCAGCTTATAGACAACGGGATCAATCATCAACTGGAACTATCAACTGCCGACGCCTCCTCACCATTCCCATCGTCAGCCCCACCTGCCGACCTCACGCCCATGCCTCGGCTACGCTACTCAAATCCAAATTCCAGTACCTCTAGTATTAGCGGCAGTTCGTTAATGCTTATTCCAAATAGGCTGCTCGAAACTTTCGTCGATGTATCTGAACCTCCGAGTCCCTCTCTTTCTACGCGAACGGCAACGGGCTCGATCGACCTATATCCACCTACGGTACGACCGGAACTATGACAGCTGATACCCTCTCTACACCCCCACCATCGCCCTCACCCATCAGCCTAACGATGCCATCACCTCTACCTGGGCAGGATTGAGAACTGCCGTCTCAGCTGCGCCTCCAGTTTGGAAGTGGGAATTGCATGGAAACTGGTTCCAGAAATACATATACGACTATGATTCCGAAAGCTGGAGGCCACGTTCGCCGTAATCACCGTCGTGGTATGGTTCTCAAAGCCAGGGCAGGGGCAGGGATGGGACGAAATAAGACCTCTAATACCATCGGCTCCCGTACACACGGACACGGACACGGACATATATATTTGACCAATGTACCCTTAGTCATTGAATACACTGTACCTCCCTATGCACTACCCTCATTACAATGCGCGCAAAATTCTCAGCCCAGTTCTTTCTCCAGATGCACAATAAACGACACGTCAGCGTTCAACTTGCATTCGCTTGATTTCTCGACTCACATCGCTACAACTGTAGGACTAGACATGAACGTTCTCGACAAACATGAGGACCGACGACGACCTGTGGGATAGCATGACGTTCTCGTATAGAACTAGGTGATCTATCTCTTTCGATGTATTTGAGCCACACGAGTGCCTTGGGCTCGATCTTCACGTCCTATGTTTCAGGGCTTTTCGTTCGAAAAAAGAGTTTTATTCGCGCGCCAACCACAACCTCACAGGCCCCTCTCTTGCCCGACATCTCCAAACCCCGACCTGTCCGCTGGGTGTGACTCCCGCGCGCGCGCGACTGCAGATGAGGCCTGTAAAAAATAACCAATATACAATAGTACCGCGGCCAGAAGAAAAAAGAAAAGGCCTGGACGTGCAGGTATAGGTGCCTCGAGAGACACATGGCGGCTATGCCTCTTCCTGCGTTTTGCGATGCTGAGGGACCTGGGCTGGAGTCTCCTCGCAGATTCTGGATGGATATGTTATTGATGCTGGAAAAGTTGCGGCAGTTTTTGAAATTGGTAGAGGGGACGTGACGGAGCGAAGGGACCGAGTCATTGAGGAACCTTGGTCTACCACCGAGAGAGCTATGGGCGTTGGGGAACTCGGAAACGAAGAACAAACAACATAAGGGACGACCATCGGCGCGCTGTCTGATGGCACATTCACTATAGCCAAGATATGCAACATGGGCAGTGCTACATAGGGTTCTGTACCCCAAGGCGCACGGAAATGGATTCGAAAAAAAAAAAGCAGCATGCGCTCGCTCAGGATTACCTCGACTCAGTTCAACAACCTTCAGTCGCTCTTCTCCAAAGCAGAGGGCGGGTCATTTGAGCTCACCGCGAACGCGCAGATCGGCCATGCGCGATCAACACGTTCATTGGCGGAGGTTTCAGGTAGCATACTTGTCAAACAACATTGCACCCCTACCGGATCGGGCCTTGACTTATCGCCGTCGATGCTACACTTTCCTTAGGTAGTTCTATTCCGTCTTTGATACTACTAATAATTGCGTTGGCTTCGCCACCACCCTGTTGACCACGGCCACAACCAATCGGAAGGGATAAAATTGGGTGGGGGCCATTACGTCGGATCTGTAGCATCTAGACAGCCAGAATGAGTGCCGAAGTGTAATTTTTATTTTATTTTTTCGTATTCTACTGTATCAGCAGCAGATGCCTGCTGTTTCGTCTGGATACCTAGTACCTTTCTTTAGGTATAAATTTAACCGTCGCTCCACATGAATTTATTGAGGTGGTTCGAGAGTGGAGAACCTACATGTTACATCCCATTCTCAAAGCCTCAATCAACCCTTCTGGTGCCCTCTTCTCAAAGGCCCAACAGCCTAGAATTCGGATGAACGACGACTTTTCAGGTCTATTCTCGTTCTGTCGCCATTCGCCCACGTCTTGTACTTCGATGTCGGAACCTCCTCATATATCGGGGAGCGAGAAAATGGTAACACCTTATGTCCGAGGAATGGGCGCGCAGATTTTAAGGGTAAGAGGGGGTTCCAACGTCAAAGATGATATGTATGACGAATATAGTATTGCGCAGCACCCATGAACCGTTACAAGCACCAGCGTTAACCACGACAATGGGTCAGTGGTTGCGGTCGACGACGGGAGCAAAGGGAAACGGGGAGAACGGCCCGGCGCACCGAACTGGTCGGAGTAAGCATCGTGAGATGGTGTGATAGTGCAGGGCCCAGTGCGTGAGAATTCACGTGTACTCCCTCGACCCAACACAGTACGCACTCAGGTAAAGACGCATCCGTGGCCCCCTCGCTCCAAGACGCTTGTATGGCTAGTTTCGCACAAGATATATTGAATTCGTGCGTAAAAATGGTCATATGTCCCTGAACCTCGGTCAATGACAATTACTCCAGTCCAGCTCCCTCTGGCTCTGCATCGGAAACAAGATCGGAAAACTCTAGAATAAGGTGCGTCAGCCCCTGCTTTTTCCAGCGATATTGGATCCAGAACCCTGCTTGGACAGCACTCAGATCGCCGAATCGCAGGCAAGCCCTTCCCAATTGCGTGTTGAGGTCACAGGTATGTACATGAATCCTGCGTCGTTGATTCCGATAAATGTTTGGTCTCTTTTTTAGTCCTCCGAGCACATAATGTTCCTAATATCAAGAACATGTTTGGCAAAAAGAGGCAATTCTTTGTAACTGTAGCCAGTCAGACGACGAATAAGAAGACGTCAAGCGTTCCGACTGAGGGACCAACCGTGCAGTGGAACGAGAACGTTGGTGCCTTGTAAGACATATCTTCACAGTCCTCTTTGTTTCAGCTGAGAATTCTGTTCAGCTATGTACAATCCTCTTCACGTCTTATATTATGCCTCTATGCGGCGCGGCTTGCGGGTCGAGATATCCTTATCGGAACGCATGAGATGACACCTCTCGAGTCCCAAAGTGGTTCGTTTCTTATTAGAAACCTCGCTCGTTCGACTAGCTTAACGCCTTTGTCGTAGATTTTCCTTTTATCCTTACCGGCGGGGGCAGACAAACTAGTCAGTCGGTACAGCCAGTCACGCTCTACTTGACGGTCACTGTGTCACCGAACCCAACTTCCCATCCGGGTGAGCGTGATTTAGTCGGTGGTAGAAAGGCTATGAGGCCCCCTATGGCGCAGGCCTCCACTCAATCCACCATTACCACGGGCTCTGAATCACTCTCACCTCCAACGGATTACTTTCCTGGCGAGAATACCACCTCTATGCCGCCAGCGGCCGATGGCGGTGCGGGAATGTTACTTGCCGGGAATGCTCTCCGTGATGCCGATGAAGCCATGATGGCGATTAACCTCTCGAATACATGGGAGGGTACTCTTGAGAGGGTTAAGTGGGTCGTCGATATTGTAGGCCCAGTCGCAGAAGTGCGTGCAATGTCCTTTTTGCCAATCCTTGGCTGAGCCCGATTTCGTTCTCAGCTTCACCCGTATGCAAAAATGGCATATGGTCTACTTTTTGCGATCCCCAAGGTGATCCGTTTGTGTTATCGTCGGATGGAAATACTTACATCGTGTTTATTTGATTGCTAGATCCTCCTAGAACAGTTTCAACGTGATGACAACATCCGAACCTTACTTGTCGCCATGCACGATGCGTTTGATTTCGCAAACCAGGAACACACTTTCAAAGCTATCGGGCGTGAGTCCAAGCAGGCACAAATACTCATGCTCATGTTGCAGCATGTCTGTAATTGCTGTGACTTTATCCGATCGTATGCAAAGGATTCGCAATTCTGTATGTGATCTTCGCCCATTTCAATCGCCGGCCTAATCATGTGGCTTTCAGGGAAGCGAACGTTGAATAATATTGGCGGTCGAGTCAACACACAAATTGACGACTTCCGCACCGCCCTTCTCGAACTCCGAAAGGCTTTCTTGTATCAGAGTACCATCGTTACAGAGATAACTGCATTTCAAATTCTGGACGACGTGGGAATAATTTCAGCAAAGGTGGATTTGATATCTACTCAGCTTCAGTGGGTATCGGGCCAGGTTTCAGATGCCGGTACGTAGCCCTGATACCTTGAGGGTTGTCGATCTGAGGATTGTCACAGAGCTAGATGCAAAAATTAGAGAAATCCCATACGGTACAAGATCACGCTTTACACCTGAGAAAGGCTGTCTTCCGGGAACCCGCATGGCCTTCTTAGACTTCATCGTGAATTGGGTAGACAATCCCGACTCCGAACGTAGTCTCATTCTCTTTGGTCAGGCAGGCATGGGAAAGTCATCCATCGCACATGAGATCGCGCGTCGTTTTAACAAACTGCACCGCCTCACATCATCCTTTATCTTTTTGCGTGAGGAGCAATCTAGACACAAGGCTTACCACCTGTTTACGACTCTTGCTCGCGATCTCTCCGACCGTTATCCATCATACAGAGCCGCACTTGGAAGAGTCATTAAGGACAACTCCTCTCTTCGGGTCGGAACATATGACTATCCCACGCTTTATCAATCCCTTATCCTGGAACCGCTCAAGGATCTGCACATCGTCGGTCCTATTCTTGTTGTAATTGATGCCTTAGACGAGAGCGGGGACGCGACTGGTAGAACCGGGTTACACGAATTTCTTGCTAAAAACCTCTCAAGACTTCCATCGAACTTTCGTGTCCTGATCACCTCACGGCCCGAGGACGGTATCGAGTCTGCGTTCGTTGGAGCTCCGTCGGTCCGCATTAAATACATGGACGATCTTGAGCTAGCTGCTAAAACGCACGACGATATTCTCACCTTTCTTCAGACGACCCTCCATTCTGACGAGCTCAATGTTTACTGCGCCGCGCTGGCAACAAAGGCGGAGGGATTGTTTCAGTGGGCGGCGGTTGCCTGTGGATACATCCTAGATCCTCCCGAATTCTTTGGTTTTAGCAGGGTAAAATGCATAGAGCACCTTTTGGAACTCACGGTGGATCAGCGCAGACCGGGTCCGTTAGACGAATTATATGAAGAAGTGCTTAAAGGATACTTCAGGTACCGAGAAGCGCAGCGTCTATTCTGCTCTGTGATGGGACAGCTCATCGCTGCATTTGAACCCCTCTCCATCCGCTCCCTCATCTCTCTACGACAGCGCGTCTCTATTGGTGACAGCTCCGATCTTGAATCCGTTAGTAGAATGCTCCGTCGTCTAAGCTCTTTGATGAGTAATGTGAATTCATCTGATCAAAATCTTCCCATCGTTCCTCTCCATACCTCATTCCGCGACTTCCTGACAAATGAAGAGAAGAGCAGGGACTTTTACGTTAACCTTGGCCATTCCAACCGCCGTTTGGCCTATTCCTGTCTTGATTTAGTGCTCCACGACCTCAAGTTTAATATCTGCAACCTCGAATCATCGTATGTTGCCAATAGCGATGTCCAAGACCTTAAATCACGCATTGCTGAACATATCCCACCTGGTCTGTTGTATGCCTGTCGATATTGGGACGATCATTTAAAACAATTGGATTTCGAAACCGATCTGTTTGACAAACTTCGAGACTTCTTCGACAAGAACTTTCTCTTTTGGTTGGAGGTCCTTAGCTTAACAAGCAATGTGCGTCTTGCTTTACCGGCATTGTCGTCTCTGAACGTGTGGCTAGTCTCCGGGAAAAGTGTGAGTGTAGCTGTTGATTCGATGAGGCAGGCAAACAACTAATAACTATGATTGCAACAGGTTTCTCGAGTAGAACTAGAGAATTTGCGGGGATTCATCAGTGACGCCTCTGCTTTTGTACGGTATTTCGGGATAGCTATAGCAAAGAGTGCCCCGCATATCTATCTCTCTGCTCTACCATTTGCGCCGACTCGTTCTGTTCTCTCGATGAATTATTCCGGCTCATTTCCCCGAACGTTATGCGTGAAACGTGGGCGATTGTCTCATTGGCCGCCATCGGAGATGGTGATTTCAAACGTTGGAGACAAAGTCAATTCTATTGCACTCTCACCAGATGGCCAGCGCATCATCTCGGGTTCGGACGATAGAATAATTCGGGTGTGGAACGCCACAACGGGGGAGACAGAGGCAGGCCCGTTCACTGGACACACGGGTTCGGTGAGGTCTGTGGCATTCTCACTAGATGGTCAGCGGATCGTCTCAGGCTCCTCCGATCGAACAATCCGTGTATGGAACGCCACGACTGGAGAGACAGAGGCAGGCCCGTTTACTGGACACACGGATTCGGTGAGATCTGTGGCATTCTCGCCAGATGGCCAGCGCATCATCTCAGGCTCTTCCGATCAAACAGTCCGTGTGTGGAACGCCACTACGGGAGAGCCAGAGGCTGACCCGTTTACTGGACATACGGATTCGGTCTGGTCAGTGGGGTTCTCGCCAGATGGCCGGCGCATAATCTCGGGCTCTTCTGATGGAACAATTCGCGTGTGGAATGCCACGACGGGAGGGATGGAGGCAGGCCTGTTTACTGGACACACGGGTTCGGTGAGGTCTGTAGCATTCTCGCGAGATGGCCAGCGCATCGTCTCAGGCTCCTCCGATCGAACAATACGTGTATGGAACGCCACGACGGGAGGGACAGTGGCAGGCCCATTTACTTGTCACACGGACTCAGTTTGGTCTGTGGCATTCTCGCCAGATGGTCAGCGCATCGTCTCAGGCTCGAACCATCGATCTATTCGTGTGTGGAGCGCCATGACGGGAGAGACAGTGGCAGGCCCTTTTACTGGACATACAGATTCGCTCACGTCTGTGGCATTCTCACCAGATGGCCAGCGCATCATCTCAGCCTCTTACGATGGGACAATCCGTGTTTGGAATGCCACAACGGGGGAGACAGGGGAAAGCTCGTTTACCGGACACACTGATTGGGTCATGTCTGTGGCATTCTCGCCAGATGGCCAGCGCGTTGTCTCAGCCTCTGTCGACAGAACAATTCGTGTGTGGAACGCCGCCACGGGAGAGAAAGTAGCGGGCCCGTTTACCGGACACAAGTCTTCGGTCATGTCAGTGGCATTCTCGCCAGATGGCCAGCGCGTCATTTCAGGCTCGCACGATGGAACAATTCGTATGTGGAACGCCACTACGGGAGAGATAGAGGCAGCCCCGTTTACTGGACATACGTCTTCAGTCTGGTCTGTGGCATTCTCGCCAGACGGCCAGCGCATCGTCTCAGGCTCTTATGACGGAACAATTCGTGTGTGGGACGCCACGACGGGAGAGACGGTGGCAGGCCCATTTACTGGACACAAGTCTTCAGTCATGTCTGTGGCATTCCCACCAGATGGCCAGCGCATTGTATCAGGCTCTTACGACGGAACGATTCGTGTGTGGAACGCCACGACGGGGGGGACAGAGGCTGGCCCGTTTACTGGACACAAGTCTTCGGTGAGGTCTGTAGCATTCTCGCCAGATGGCCAGCGCATCGCCTCCGGTTCGCACGACGGAACAATCCGTGTGTGGAACGCTACGACGGGAGAGAGAATAGCAGGCCCTTTTACTGGGCACAGGGGTTGGGTCAGGTCTGTGGCGTTCTCGCCAGATGGCCAGCGCATCGTCTCAGGTTCTTCCGATGGAACGATTCGTGTGTGGAATGCTACTACAGGAAAGAAAGTGACGGGCCCATTCACTTGTCACACGGACCCGCTCACGTCTGTGGCATTCTCGTTAGATGGCCACCGTGTTGTCTCGTCAGGATATGGATCGATTCGTATGTTGGATGTTACGACAGGAAGGACGGAAACTACTGGACAGATCGACTTCACTGACCAATCGAAGATAAACGACGAGGGATGGATACTCGGTAGCAATGGTGAGCTTGTGATGTGGATTCCGCCAGTACACAGAGAAAATCTTCACCGCCCAAGTAATATCTGGGTTGTGGGTGAACATGAAACTCTCCTGGATCTTTCTACTTTCGTGCGCGGTCATAGTTGGAGTACTTGTATTGACACCTAGATAGAACTGTTGTAACGATGTGTATTTGCTTAGTGGTCCAATAACAATAGGAGCTCATCAAGACATCATGCATTCCGCCTGGACAACTTGATGTCGGTATTGGTGGCTGAGACTTGTTATAGGTGAGCGTTCTCATATCGCGGCTGCAGCGGTGCTGGCAAGCCCGAAACTGACCCGTCCGGAAACACACTCCGGAAACGCACGCACGACCTCCTTTTCCACTCCATTTCGACACCTCTTCTCGTCTTGGAGCCCTCACGGCCATCACCTCGACTCACTTCTGTGTCCTCCTTTTCACTACAATTGGCTCCCATGAATCGTCATCCTGTTCTCGAAACCCCTTTCGTGTGTCATCTCTTGAACTCTTTCAAAAGCGTAGCTTTCCTTCCTTGACGCGCTCCACTTTGCTAGTGCCTTCGCCAAGGTCTTCGCGCTGCTCCGGGACTGTTCCGGCTACCTCGGACCCTGATTACCTGACCAACAAGTTCTCGCCCGCAACCCCACTTTGAATCCGCACAGCAGTTATAAACTGAACAGTCTACCAAGAGTGGATTGGAAAGGAATCAGAGGAGTGCACGAGGCCCAAAATGACACTAGCCCTTACCCCAGAAAGGCCAACCCCCCTAATTCGGACAGTTTATTTCAAATACACAGTTCCAAGAAAAAATGAAGCGCCTTCCAACTGGTCTACCGAAACTCTCGTGCTGTTCATTCACTCTCATGGAGGCCCATTGAAAAAGCAAGGCTGCCGCTGTGGATGCCGCCGCCGAGCTGCAGTGTGCCAATTTTATCGTGCCAAGTAAGGCTGGCTCGGCCCTCCGCTGGTCCGACAAGGGTCGACTTCGCCGTGCCAATTCCGGACGACCTTGATTTTGACGATCTCCCCTCCCGAGGGTCTTCCCGGATGTTTCTTTGGAAACGCCCTACACCCTGGTCATCTCTCAATAGCCGATTTAGAAGTCGATCTCCATGACTTGGAAGATTCGCAAACATAAAATGAAAGGAAGAACGTCAATAGTGACGGGGCTACTCACCATGTTAGCGCTGGGGATAGATCACGAGAAGGTTGGCTGAAGGTCCCTCCAGTACGTAGGCCGCGTGTTGTTGTCTTTCTGCATTCCACTCACTTCGGTCCTGGTGCCGGGCTCAACGTGGCTGAAGTTGATTTAGCTACTGCTCGCAATCACAACTATTTTAAGAGATCAGCAAGGCGAGTGGAGGGGCTCTGGCGTCATTGGACGTGACGCACGACGAGTACAAGTCCACCACAGAAGCACAGCTCGCTGGGTCCTGGGTATGCCCAGCCTAGCCCACGCACCATGCCCCGCGCTGACTCACGTACTCCTACATATACGCTCGACAAGAGACCCTTTTGAGCAGTCTTACTGTAAGAACGTCAAGAGCTCAAGCAAACCAGAACGTCCCTAGTTAAGTCGAAACATGCGTTCGAGAGTGCACGGAGGAAACTAGACAGGAAGACCCTGGAAGACACCATCGTAGATATCCCGTCTGTTCAAGCACGTCCGTACTACACATTGCTCACTATAACTGTATTTTCTTTTTGTTGCCACGCAGTTGTAACGCAAGGACTTGTCCACATACGGTATTTGTATCATCGCTTACAGTTAATCTTATTTTGTTTTTGTGTTGTTGGGGGTTCTGGGCGCTGATAACAGTGCTCGCGCATCCTCAGTTGTGGCAAGACTTCTCTCAAAGTCAGGCGTAATGACTCAAAACCAGCTGAAGGAGGGCAAACACGGCTTTTATTTATAATTTTCTCAGCAGCCGTTCGATCTATACTGTAACTACAACGAAGAGTCACCTTTAACAGCATGGACGCAGCAAGCCCAGAGTCGTCAAGTATGTGAACACCACCGCGGGAGCGTGTCATTTGCGGGCTCACTAACGCCGCGCATCTGCGTAAAAATGCCAGGCAATGCGGGACGTCTAGTGACCAGACGGTTGAGCGCAGAGATGAGGGGCATGAAGACTCGTGCGCTGCCGCTACCGCGGGTGTCGCCGTTACCGACAAAGGCATCGTGGCGTTATCAGACACTGCGCATAAACCCGGCATCACCGCATAACCTGTGCGCGCGCCAGGTTCCGTGATGAGCACGCAGGTAAAAGTGACCGAAAAACGGAGGCGCACCCGCGTATGATGTCCTTTGCGAGTACCCTCGACCTAACACGAGTAGATCATCCATGCCTCGACTTCCTGAGCGAATACCTTGCTGGAAAGTGTGAGGAATACGTTTCCGTCAGGAGATCAGCGAGAAAAAGGCGACGCGGGTATCGCGGAGTGTTTGCAGAAAAGGTGGAGCGCTGAAGATCGTAATGATGAAGGATATGGGATGCCGGAGGGGGTGCAGGAGCTCAGGGGTGCGGCACATGTGAGACCAGCATGTAAAGAAGGGAAAGATGCCATGCACTGATCATCATTTAATCATTCATGGGCATGCTTTCAATGAGCTCTAGTGCGAGAATGTTGTGTAGGTACTCGAGCCGCAGGCTGAGTGGATTTTAACTCCCCAGCTACTCTTCCGTGTTGCGTCTCGGGCAGAGACAAATCGTTAACAGTTTTGGCTGAGGAGACGAGGGGTGGTTAACAAGCAGGTTTGGGGGCGAAAGGGGTTGTAATATCATATGTAGAGGCAATAGACATGGACACATGTAGTGGCGATGCATGGCGATGCCATGGGTCGGTCAGTGCCGGCGCAACAACGCCGGGAGTGAGCGAAAATAGGAGAGGCGCCGGAGAGTAGTCCGGTCCTGACAACTTTTATCAATAAGGCAGTTCACCTGTCGCCGGATACAGTACAGTATCATGATGCAGCCGGTCGTTTTGGGCTGTTCCCAATGCTTTCCCAATCTAGGACAGCACTTTGACAATCGTGGGACCATTCGAGATGTGTGCGGACCGAGCGGCGTGGCTGTGTGGGTTGCCTAGGCGCCCAAATACCAAGCCAAATACGCACCCTAATATAAGCCCTGAGCATTCGTCTATTCTCTGTACACAAAACTTTCCGCTTTCCAAAGATATGGAGCAAAGGCAAATAATCTCGAATTTGTGAGTAGATGGCCCCTCACTCGTAACTTTCCCTATCATGACCCTCGATTCCAGTCCGCCCACGGGTTCCACATCACCTTCAAGCTCTGGAATAAGGTGAGTCAATCCCTTCCTTTGTGTAGCGATGTTCGGTCAAAAACCGTCTATGGACAGCACTCAAATCGCCGAACCTCAGGGCAGTCAATCACAGACAGTGCCAGTGGGTGTTGAGGTGACTGGTGCGTACTTACTGTAAATGCCGACTCGTTCGGGGTTTTCCGAGTCAGGCCTTGATAAGTGTTAGTCCTCCGAGCGTGCAACGTTCCCCTTTTCAGGACTATCCTCTGCAGGAATAGGGAGTACTACGTCACTATAGCCTATCGGGCGACAACACAGAAGAGGAAGAAGAAGAATACGAAGAAGGCGACGACGAAAAGCGTTCAGATTGAGGGGCAGACCGCGGTATGGAACCAGAGGCTCGATACCTTGTAGGAATTTCCTCTTTTCAATCTTTTTAAAGGCTGAAAGTTCCGATCAGTTTCGTACAACCGTCTTCCCATCTTATACTGTGTCTTTATGCCAAGCGTTGCACACAAAGTAACCTCCTTATCGGAACGCATAAGATAATGATACCCTTCGAATCCGAAAGTGGTTCGTCCGTTCATATAGAATTCCCGTTCATACGACTAACGGAGCACCGCACATATAGAGGTTTCTTTCGTTCTCGACCGTGGCAATGGACAAGCTGGACAGTCGACGCAGCCGGTCACTCTCTACTTAACGATCACCGTGTCAATGAACGGGACCTCTCCGAGCGACCGCCAAAATATATCTATCGAAGGAGACGGCTCTCCCGCCGCAGAAGTTTCTGAACCAACCGTGACCATAGACCCCAGGGGATGCGATCAATCCACTGCCCCCGAACACCCCTTACTTCCGCCGGATCACCTTCCCGCTCAGAGTAGCACTCCTATGCCACAGGACCACGCAGAGACGTCCCTCGTTAAGAGGGCTCGGATTGGCCTCTATCGCGCTGATGAAGTCAAGAAGTCGATCGACCGATCGAATACATGGGAAGAGGTTGTTGGGAAGATAAAGTGGGTCATGGAGACTCTGAGCCCAGTTGCGGGGGTGCGTGTAGTATTCGTTTTGCCTATCCTCGACTGAGCCAAGTTCCGCTCTCAGCTCCATCCGATTGCACAGATGGCGTATAGAGTGGTTTCAGTGATCCCCGAGGTGCGCCCGCTTGCGTTATTGTTGGAAGGAAAAACCGATGCTATATATATTTGGATACCAGGAACTCTCAAAACAGTACCAACGCGACGATAATGTCCGAACCTTACTCAAGAGTATGCACGATGCGTTTGATTTTGCATGCTACGAAGACACTTTGAAATCCATTGAACCCATGTCCAAGCAAGCCGAAATCCTTACTCTCATGCTACGGGATGTCTGTAGTTGCAGCGACTTTATCCAATCGTACACAAAGGACTCGCAATTCCGTACGTTATCTTCACCTGCTTCATGACCAATTTGAACGTGCAATCTTCAGTGATGCGGGTGCTGAATAATATGGGTAGCGGCGTGGAGAAAAAAATTCTGGAGTTGTCCACCGCTCTTGTCGAGCATCGAAAAACTTTTTTGGATCATGCTGTCATTACTACAGAGATAACTGCGTTTCAAATTCTTAACGATGTGGGAAGCATCTCCGCCAAGGTTGACGGGATATCTACTCGGCTTGAGTGGGTGTCGGGCCAAGTTTCAGATGCTGGTATGTACTTGTGTAAGCTCGGGATTTATCAATCTGACCATCGTCACAGCGCTAGATGCAAAAATCGGAGAAATCCCATATAGGAGAGACTCGCGCTTCACTCCATACAAAGGCTGTCTTCCGGGAACGCGCATGGCATTCCTCGACTTTATTGTCGACTGGGTGAACAATCCCGCTTCAGAGCGTAGTCTCATTCTTTTCGGGCTGGCGGGCACGGGAAAGTCATCCATCGCACATGAGATTGCGTGTCGCTTCGATAATATGCGCCGTCTTACCTCTTCCTTTATATTCGTACGGAAGGAGCAATCAAACACAGAGGCCTACCATCTCTTTACGAATATTGCTCGCGATCTCGCCGACCGCTATCCGTTGTTCAAAGCCGCGCTTGGAAAGGTCGTAAAGGACGACACCTCGCTTCGACTCGCCACACGCAACTATGGCACTCTTTTTCAACGCCTTATCCGGGAACCCCTTAAGGATCTGCAAATCGTCGGTCCTATTCTTATTGTAATCGATGCCTTGAACGAGAGTGGGGATGCAACTGGTGAAGACGGGTTACACAGATTTCTCGCTAAACACCTCTCCGAACTCCCGTCTAATTTTCGTGTGCTCATTACCTCGCGGCCGGAGGATGGCATCGAGTCTGCGTTCCTTGCAGCAAAATCAGTCATCATCAAACATATGAATGATCATGAGCTGGGGGCTACAACGCATTACGATATTCTCACCTTTCTTCGGAAGAGGCTCTCTTCCAACGATTTCGGACAGTATGGGGAGGCGCTAGCAAGAAGGGCAGAGGGATTGTTTCAGTGGGCGGCGGTTGCCTGTGGATACATCCAAGAACCCAAGCCGGTTCGTAGCAGAAAAGGGCGGATCGAGCGTCTCTTAGAATCCGCTGCTAATCACCATGGACAAGATTTGCTAAACGAGTTATACAAGGGGGTCCTTGAAGAATACTTCACGGACGAAGAGGCACGGGGTCTATTTCGCTCTGTGATTGGGCAACTCCTTGCTGCGTTTGAACCTCTATCTATCCGATCCCTAACCGCTCTGCAACGACACGCCTCCAAAGATGACGATGATTCTAATTCTGTCATTGAAACGCTTCGTTACCTCGGCTCATTGCTGAGTAATGTCACTTCATGTGACGACACGCTTCCCGTCATTCCTCTTCATACGTCATTCCGCGATTTTGTGACGAATGAAGAGAAAAGTAGTTTTTTTTATGTTGATCCTCATACCGCCCACCGCCAATTGGCCCATTGTTGTCTCAGTCTAGTGCTCGATGGCCTCAAATTCAATATCTGCGGTCTCGAATCATCGTATCTTGCCAATAAGGATGTGGAAGACCTTGAAGAGCGCATTATTAAACACCTCCCACCCGCTTTGTCGTATGCCTGCCGTTTTTGGGACGATCATTTGAAACATCTCGATTTCGAAACCGATCTCTTTAGCAAACTTCAAACTTTCTTCGAGAAGAAGTTCCTCTTTTGGCTGGAGACCCTTAGCCTGATGAGTGATGTGGGTCTCGCTTCTCCAGCACTTTCCACTCTGAGCGCATGGTTAGCTTCTGGTCAAGGTGTGAGTATAACTGTTGATTCGGTGAAGCGGGTGAGCAACTGATAGGTCTTATGGCAGCATGCTTCTCAAGAAGAACTAGAGATATTCAGGTCGTTTGTCAATGATGCCTCTGTGTTTGTGCAGTATTTCGGGGTGGCAATGGCAAAGAGTGCACCACATGTCTATCTTTCTGCTCTCCCATTTGCGCCGGCGAATTCCCTTGTTTCCGCGCGTTATTCTGGCTCACTTCCTCATACCCTGCGCGTGGAACGCGGGCGATTATCCCAATGGCCATCTCCGGAGATGGCAAAAGTTAGAGGTCAGGTCAATTCTATTGCACTCTCGCTGGATGGCGAGCGCGTCGTCTTGGGCTCTTCCGATGGGACGATTCGTGTGTGGAACGCCATGTATGGGTACACGATGGCAGGCCCATTTACCGGACACACGCATCCTGTCGTGTCTTTAGCATTCTCGCCAGATGGCCAGCGGATCGCCTCAGGCTCGGACGATGGAACAATTCGTGTGCGGAACGCTAAGACAGGAGACACAGTTGCGGGCCCATGTACTGGACACACGCATACGGTAAGCTCTGTGGCATTCTCGCCAGATGGCCAGCGCATCGTCTCAGGCTCGCACGATAGAACAATTCGTATGTGGAGCACCACGACGGGAGACACGGTGGCAGGCCCATTCACTGGACACGCGGATTGGGTCAACTCTGTTGCATTCTCACCAGATGGCCAGTACATCGTCTCAGGCTCAGACGATCGAACAATTCGTGTATGGAACGCCACGACAGGAGACACGGTGGCAGGCCCATTTACCGAACACACGCATCCGGTCAGCTCTGTGGCATTCTCGCCAGACGGCCAGCAGATCGTCTCAGGCTCGCACGATGGAACAATCCGCATACGGAACGCCATGACAGGAGACACGGTGGCGGGCCCACTTACTGGGCACACAGATTGGGTCTGGTCTGTGACATTCTCGCCAAATGGCCAGCTGATCGTCTCAGGCTCGGAGGACGGAACAATTCGTGTGTGGAACGCCATGACTGGAGACACGGTCGCAGGCCCATTCACTGGACATACGGATTGGGTCAACTCTGTGGCATTCTCGCCAGATGGCCAGCACATCCTCTCAGGTTCTTCCGATGGAACAATTCGTATGCGGAACGCCGCGACAGGAGATACGGTCGCAGGCCCATGTACTGGACACACGGGTCAGGTTACGTCTGTGGCGTTCTCGCCAGATGGTCAGCGGATCGCCTCAAGCTCGCGCGATGGAACCATTCGTGTATGGACCGCCACGACAGGAGACACGACGGCAGGCCAAATAATTGGACATACGCATCCGGTCAGGTTTGTGGCATTCTTCCCAGATGGCCAGCGCATCGTTTCATCCCCGCACGATGGATCTTTTCGTGTCTGGAACGCCACGACAGGATACACGGTGGCTGGCCCATTTACTGACCAAAGGCGTTCGGTTATGTCTGTGGCATTCTCGCTAGATGGCCAGCGGATCGTCTCGGGCTCAGAGGACGGAACAATTCGTGTGTGGAACGCCATGACTGGAGAGACGGTGGCAGGCCCATTCACTGGACACACGGATTGGGTCAACTCTGTGGCATTCTCGCCAGATGGCCAACGGATCGTCTCAGGCTCGGACGATGGAACAATTCGTGTATGGAACGTCACGACGGGAGACGCGGTGGGAGGCCCATTCACTGGACACACGCATTGGGTCAACTCCGTGGCATTCTCGCCAGATGGCCAGCGGATCACCTCAGGCTCTTTTGATAAGACAATTCGTGTATGGAACGCCACGACAGGAGATACGGTGGCAGGCCCATTTACTGGACATAGTGATTGGGTCAACTCTGTGGCATTCTCGCCAGATGGCCAGCGGATCGTCTCAGGCTCGGACGATGAAACAATTCGTGTGTGGGACGCCACGACAGGGGACACGGTGGCAGGCCCATTCACTGGACACACACATTACGTCATGTCTGTGGCATTCTCGCCGGATGGCCATCGGATCGTCTCAGGCTCTTTCGATGGAACAATTCGTGTATGGAACGCTACGACAGGAGACACGGTAGCAGGCCCATTCACTGGACACACACATTCGGTTACTTCAGTGGGACTCTCGTCGGATAGCCAGCGGATCGTCCCATCAGGAGATAAGTCGGTTCATATTTTGAGTGCCACTGCAAAAGGCCTGATAACCACCACACAGGTCGACTTTACGGATCAGTCTGTGATAAACGATGATGGATGGATATGTGGTAACAAGCGCGAACTTTTAATGTGGATTCCATTGGTGCATAGAGCGCATCTTCATCGCCCGCGTAATGTCTGGGTCGCTGGCGAATACCAAACCCGTCTAGATCTTTCTAATTTCGTTCACGGACGTAGTTGGATGAATTGTATTGACTCTTAGAAGATCGAACCAGTACAGCAATCTATTTTTTCTTATAGTGTAATTTCACATTATTTTTGCTTTGTATTGGTATCGGCTATTGTGTTGTGATTCCTTTTTTGAATCCTTTAACATGCACCTTTGGGCCGAGTACCCTATGTGGCACGGTACTATTAATCTAATACATGTGTGTCTTCGCTTCCGCTGGTGAAACTCATTTTATATGAGTGTACCCATATTCCTGATGTGATCACGACCCGCGCGACTGTTTGAGCTTGGATAACAAAATTGAATGATATTCGATCGCATGCGTTCGCCTTCAGTAACATGTGCGTATGCGTCAACTAAAGAGGTAAAATATATTATATTAGGGGTGAGCTATCGAGCTCCTTTTAATTACTCATATAAGTATACTACGGTAATACAAGATTCTTACGTTTTGTAAATACATGAAAACCGGTGACGATGATGCAGGTTACGGATCCCCGAAGAGGGAAATGAGGGCACGAGCAGGGAAACGGCGAGGGCTAGACAGACCAAAGGAACTCAGGAATCGTGTACAGGAGTGATGACTCAATATATTTACCTAGACAGACCAAAGGAACTGCCCAGGCGTAAGCAGTACTGTAAGGGAAGTAATGTAGGGTATTTCTCACCTCAGGAATCGCGTACAGGAGCGATGACTGAGGTGTACAAGGTCAAACTACTCAGGCATTTATCTGTTTGTCCGGAATTCGAGAAGTACCGTACCGAGACCATATTCACATGTAGGTAGGTATAGTATGATAACAGCAATCGAGACAGGTCCACTAGTTCGAGCACGGGAACATCAACTAATCAGTCAAATAGTATGGTATGATTGTCCGCGAGCCACACCGGCCTCACGAGCGATGGGAAGTCAACAGACGCCGCATTGTACTGCATCATTGGAATACTTATTGTAGTATTCCGAGATGATTGCGCTTGATAAAGTACGCTGTACATACGTATACAGGAACACAGCGCGACATACATGCACATAGAAATAGAATGAAGGTAAAAAGGAAACATACGGTGCGATTGGCTATACCATAACCAAAGGTCGGTCAAAACGAAACCGACTTAATGGGCGTTGCTTTGAGGCGGGTCCGCATTCACCACTAGCCGACTAAAATCCGCCAATTGCATCAGTAGCGGAATCGAGAGGCAATTGGCTGAGACTAGAAAGCTAGAGTAGACAACCTTGAAGCACTGCAGGACCGCTGAATCGAGGGTGAATAAACAAGCTTGTACCATATGTGGCACAGGTGCAGAGGTACAGCGCCTCACACATATGCTTCAAGTTAAACCTCCAACAAGATAATGAAATATAGGTTCTTACCCGAACCGTCTATCTACTACTGAGTCCCACTGGGAACCAGGGACCAGGGATTATGTATCAATGAAATTGAGGTGCCTACTTGACTAGAATCTAGATAAGACCAGTATGTAGTGCCAAAACATGGCAACGACAAGCGAAACACACATAGGCTACAACGCTTGTGGCATTGCTCTGAATGGATCCGGCCACTATTTTCCACCCCGGCATGTATAGTTGTACGGACAGCGGCCGGAATTCCTTCAACATAGTCCCATTCTCACCCGGGAACCCCGCATCCAGCTGGTCCACAGCGGCGTTTCCCAGGCACAGATATCCGTCGGACATTACTATGCAGACAATGGCACGAAAACTTCAGACGTGGGGGCGTCTAGAAGAAGAGAAAAGCGACGTACCCGATCTGTGTGTCTGTGATTAGGCGAACTTGAAGGAACGAACAGGACCATTGGGAAGCAAAATAAAACAAACTTAAGGACGTGCTGGCAGACGTCTCGGTCCTGGCACAAGCCAGCCTGTAGTCAGTAACTCGACTACCTGCTCATGCGCGTTCAACACCAAGCCCTGTGACGCCACGGAGAATCTGGGCCATGCTACTATCCATGAGGCCCAACTCATCTGCGGCACCTCGAGTGTCTGGTGCTCTACCAACCGCTCGGGTACCTCCCAACATGAAACAACCTAAGAACCTGGCAGAAACTGCCATATTCTGTCGTGTGCTCTGCGGGCATGCTGATCGCCACAGGTCCGGGAGGCGGCGCCCTCCAGAAGCAAGCGCACTACGGTAGCCTCCCGGGGGCTGTTCACAACACGACTAAGCACATCAACGCGCACGACGGAGGGGAGAACCCGGTATTAAGCAGGCGGCTTACGGATCACGTCCCTCTGCTGCAATGACGTGTCCTGTCCATCTCGCTCTCGAAAATCATCGACTCAATTCACTGTAGCTCCTGAGGCCTTGGAGATTGAGCTTACTAAGCCGCGTTGATTAGACCGGGTCTGAAAAGTCCAATTTCATCCCACCTCGCACAGGAAGGCGCACTTTCAAAAACATGAACACCGTAAGCGCATGAGAGTTAAGTATGCGGGCACAATGACTAATGGCGTGCGGGAGCGTGTCGTTTGCGGGCTCGTCAACGTCGCGAATCTGCGTAGATATGCCAAGCAAGGAGGGACGTCTGGTGACCGGGTGCTTGAGCATGGAGACGAGGAGCGTGAAGACTCGTGCGCTGCCGCTACCGCCGGTGTCGACGTCGCCTGTAAAAGTGTCGTGGTGTTGCCAGATACTGCGCATAAACTCGACACCTCTATAGAACCTTGCACGTATGTATGTGCATACAATGATCCATGGTGAGCATGTAGGTAAAGTGAACGTAAGGAGGCGCACCAGCGCATAATTTTCATTGCAAGTACCTTGTGTCATCCTAACTCGGGTACGATCCCCGACGCCTCAATTTCCTAAGTGAGCGATACCTTGATGAGGAGTGTGAGGAATACCTAGGTTTCCGTCAGGAGAAAGGCAGGAGAAAGGCGGTGCAGATGTCCGGTGTCTGCAGGGAAGGTGAAGTGCTGAAAGTGCGATGATGGGGAGAGGGAGTACGGGAGGCGGAGGAGCTCGGGACGCTGCACATGTGCGACTGGAGAAGGTATGAAGGGAGAAATGCCGCGTATTGGTCATATGATAATTCGTAGGCGTCATGATGCTCTCGATGGGCTCCAGTGCGAAAGTGTTGTATAGGTACTCGAGCTGCCATTTGATACTCATCGACGTCATGTTTGACGTTGAAACCTGACTGCATCAGACAGTGACAAAATATTAACAGTTTAACTGAAGAGACAAAAGGGATTTGACAGTGTCATACTAGGTACAGGTGGTAGACATGGCCGCATAGTTGAGTCGGTCACGTGCAAAGAGTCCGGGAGCGAGCAATTGGAAAAATGAGAGCGGCGTTGGGTCACAGTGCAGATTACTCTACTAGTAGTTGGCGGCACATTGACAAGACCTCTGTATATAATTGTAATCAACTGGGGCAACTTTTAACAACAGGCCCCCTGTTCACTTGTCGCCAGCACGCACACAGCACGCCTAAAGCTTTGTCATTTCGGGCTGTTCCCAATCTGGACATGACCTCGGCAATCGTGGGAACATTCGGTTTGTAACGCTGGGTTAGCAGGCGCTCGATCCAAACACGCACCCTAAAACCCAAACACTCATCGATTCCGAGTCTGCGAACAAAAGACTCTTCCACTTTCCCAAGACATGGAACAGAGGCAAGTCATCACGAATTCGTGAGTAATTGTTCTTAATTCGTAAAGTTTCCGTTAATGACCCTCTACTCCAGCCCGGCGGGTTCCACAGCGTCTCGAAACTCTGGAATAAGGCGCTTCAACCCCCTCTCTTGTATCGCGACGTTCGGTCAGGGCCCGTCTGTGGATAGCACTCAAATTTCCGAAGCGCAAGGAAGCCAATCCCAGTTAGTACGTGTTGAAGTCACAGGTACGGAGTTAGAACCCAACTCGTTCGTGCCCTGGTAATCACTTTGCTAGTTCTCCGAGTACACAACGTCCCCCATATAAAGACTCTGTTTGGCGTGAAGAGAGAGTTCTTTGTCTCTATAGTCTTTCGGGAGGACGCGAAGAGGTCTAAGAGGAAGACGAAAAACGTTCAGATTGAGGGGCAGACGGCGGTGTGGAACCAGAGGCTTGATGCCTTGTAGGACTTTCTTTTCAATCACATGTTTTCAGCTAAAAGTTCTGTTTAGTTTCGTACAACCGGCTTCACGTCTTATGCTGTGTCTTTATGCCAAGCGGTTAACACAAAGTGATCTCCTTGTCGGAACCCATGAGATAACCACGCCACTCGAATCAGGAAGTGGTTCGTCTATTCATCATAGAATCCTCGTTTATATGACTAGCTGAACATTCACATGTAGACATTTCATTTGTTCTCAGCCGTGGCAATGAACAAGCTGGGCAGTCGGCGCAGCCAGCCACTCTCTACTTAACGATCACTGTGTCAGCGAACGGGTCCTCTTCAAGCAATCCCCCCATAATACCGACCGAAGGAGAAGACCCTCCCGCCAAAGAAGTTCCCCAACCCACTATGGCCCTAGACCCCAGGGGGCCCGATCAATTCACCGCCCCAGGGCCTCCTTTACCACCGCCGGATCACCTTCCCGCCCAGAGTAGCACTCCTATGCCACAGGACCAGGCAGAGACGACCCTTGCCGAGAAGGCTCAGATCGATCTCGAACGCGCTGATGAAGTCCAGAAGTCAATCGACCGGTCGAACGCTTGGGAAGGGGCTGTTGGGAGGATCAAGTGGGTAATGGATACTCTGAGTCCAGTTGCAGATGTGCGTGTAGTATTCGTTTTGCCTATCCTCGACTAGGCCAACTTCCGCTCTTAGCTCCATCCGATTGCACAGATGGCGTATAGAGTACTTTCAGTGATCCCGGAGGTGCATCTGTTTGCGTTACCGTTGGAAAGAAACACTGACGGTATGTTTATTTGGACACCAGGAACTCTCAAAGCAGTATCAGCGCGACAACAATATCCGAACCTTACTTAAGAGTATGCACGATGCGTTTGATTTTGCACGCCACGAAGACACGTTGAAATCCATTAATCCCAAGTCCAAGCAAGCCGAAATCCTTACGCTCATGTTGTGGGATGTCTGTAGTTGCAGTGACTTTATCCAATCGTACACAAAGGACTCCCAATTTTGTAGGTTGTCTTCATCCGTCCTATTGGCCAACTCAAACGTCCAATCTTCAGTGATCCGGATGTTGAAGAATATGGGCAGCGGAGTGGAGGAAAAATTTCAGGACTTGTCCACCGCCCTTGTCGAGCACCGGAGAACTTTTTTGGACCAAGCTGTCATTACTGCAGAGATAACTGCGTTCCAAATTTTAAATAACGTGGGAAATATTTCTTCTCAGCTTGAGTGGGTGTCGAGCCAAGTTTCAGATGCTGGTATGTAGTTGCGAATACTCGGGAGTCATCGATCTGATCGTCGTCACAGCGCTAGATGCAAAAATCGGAGAAATCCCATATAGGAGAGACTCGCGCTTCGCCCCACAAAAGGGCTGTCTTCCGGGAACACGCATAGTCTTCCTCGACTTCATTGTCGACTGGGTGAACAATCCCGATTCCGAACGTAGTCTCATTCTTTTCGGGCTGGCGGGCACGGGAAAGTCATCCATCGCACATGAGATTGCGTGTCGCTTCGATGAAATGCGCCGTCTTACCTCATCCTTTATCTTTGTCCGGAAGGAGCAATCCAAGACCGAGGCCTACCATCTCTTTACAAATCTTGCTCGCGATCTCGCCGACCGCTATCCGTTGTTCAAAGCCGCGCTTGGAAAGGTCGTAAAGGACGACACCTCGCTCCGAATCGCTACACGCGACTATAGCACACTTTTTCAACGCCTTATCCGGGAACCCCTTAAGGATCTGCACGTCGTCGGTCCTATTCTTGTTGTAATCGATGCCTTGGACGAGAGTGGGGACGCAACTGGCGAAGACGGGTTACACATATTTCTCGCTAAACATCTCTCCGAACTCCCGTCAAACTTCCGTGTGCTCATTACTTCACGGCCAGAGGATGGCATCGAGTCTGTATTTCTTGCAGCAAAATCGGTCGTTATCAAACACATGAACGATCACGAGCTAGGGGCTACAACACATCATGATATTCTCACCTTTATTCAGAAAAGGCTCTCTTCCAACGATTTCGGACAGTATGGTGAGGCGCTGGCAAGAAGGGCAGAGGGATTGTTTCAGTGGGCGGCGGTTGCCTGTGGATACATCCAAGAACCCAAGCCGGTTCGTAGTAGAAAAGGGCGGATCGAGCGTCTCTTAAAATCCGCTGCTGCTGATAACCGTGGACAAGATCTGCTAAACGAGTTATATAAGGGGGTCCTTGAAGAATACTTACGGACGAAGAGGCGCGGGGTCTATTTCGCTCTGTGGTTGGACAACTCCTTGCTGCGTTTGAACCTCTATCTATCCGCTCCCTAACCACTTTGCAACCACACGCCGATGACGACGACGACGATTCCAATTATGTTGTTGAGACGCTCCGTTACCTCGGCTCATTGCTAAGCAATGTCACTTCGTCTGATGACACACTTCCTATCGTTCCTCTTCATACGTCATTCCGCGATTTTGTGACGAATGAAGAGAACAGCAGCGTTTTTTATGTTGACCTTAGTGTCCGCCCACCACCACTTGGCCCATTCTTGTCTTAGTCTAGCGCTCGATGGCCTCAAATTCAATATCTGCGATCTCGAATCATCATATCTTCCCAATAAGGATGTGCAAAGACCTTGAAGAACGCATTGCCAAACACCTCCCATCTGCGTTGTCGTATGCCTGTCGTTTTTGGGACGATCATTTGGAACATCTCGATTTCGAAACCGATCTCTTTGCCAAACTTGAAGCTTTCGTCAAGAAGAAGTTTCTCTTTTGGCTGGAGGCCCTAAGCCTGTTGAGCGGTGTGGGTCTCGCTTCGCCAGCGCTTTCGTCTTTGAGCGTATGGTTAGGTTCTGGTCAAGGTGTGAGTATAATTGTTGATATAATAAAGTGAGCGAACAACTAATAGCTTTGATGGCAACAGGCTTCTCAAGCGGAGCTAGAGAGACTCAGGTCGTTTGTCAATGACGCCTCTATGTTTGTGCGATATTTCGGGATGGTTATGGCAAAGAGTGCACCGCATGTCTATATTTCTGCTCTACCATTTGCGCCGACAAATTCCCTTGTTTCCGCGCATTATTCCAGCTCATTTCCTCGTATTTTGCGCGTGGAACGTGGGCGATTGTCTCAATGGCCGTCATTGGAGGTGGTGATTTCGAATGTTAGAGGGCAGGCCCAAGTCAAATCCATTGCACTCTCGCCGGACGGCCAGCGGATCGTCTCAGGCTCGCATGATGGATCAATTCGTGTGTGGAGCGCCACGACTGGAGACATCATGGTGGGCCCATTTCATGGACACACGGATCCCGTCTTGTCTGTGGCATTCTCGCCAGATGGCCAGCGCATCGTATCGGGCTCGGATGATGAAACAATTCGTGTGTGGAACGCCACGACTGGAGACACGGCGGCAGGCCCATTCACTGGACACACGGATTGGGTCAGGTCTGTAGCATTCTCACCAGATGGCCAGCGCATCGTTTCGGGTTCGGAAGATCGAACAATTCGTGTGTGGGACGCCACAACGGGAGACACGGTGGCAGGCGCGTTTACTGGTCACACAGAATCGGTCGAGTCTGTGGCATTCTCGCCGGATGGTCAGCGGATCGTCTCAGGATCGGACGATCGAACAATTCGTGTATGGAACTCCACGACAGGAAACACAGTGGCGGGCCCATTCACTGGACACGCGCGTTGGGTCTTGTCTGTGGCATTCTCGCCAGATGGCCAGCGCATCGTCTCAGGTTCTTCCGATGGAACGATTCGTATGTGGAATGCCGCGACAGGAGACACGGTGGCAGGCCCATTCACTGGACACACGTCTTCAGTCAGCTCTGTCATGTTCTCACCAGACGGCCAGCGCGTCGTCTCAGGCTCGCACGATCGAACAATTCGGGTGTGGAACTCCACGACAGGAGATACGGTGGCAGGCCCATTTACTGGCACGCATTGGGTCTTCTCTGTGGCATTCTCACCAGATGGTCAGCGCATCGTCTCAGGCCATCTCAACGGAACAATTTGTGTGTGGAACGCCATGCTTTCAGACAGGGCAGCAGCCTCATTCAATGGACATACGGATTTGGTCAGATCTGTGGCATTCTCGCCAGATGGTCAGCGCATCGTCTCAGGCTCGCGCGATCGAACAATTCGTGTGTGGAACGCCGCGACTGGAGACACGGTGGCAGTCCCATTTACTCGACAGACGGATTCTATTAGCTCGGCGGTATTCTCGTCAGATGGTCAGCGCATCGTTTCAGGCTCTTCCAATGGGTCAATTCGTGTGTGGAACGCCACAACAGGTGACACGCTTGCAGGCTCATTTAACGGACACACGAAGTCGGTCTGCTCTGTGGCTTTCTCGCCAGATGGCCAGCGCATCGTCTCAGGCTCGGAAGATCGAACGATTCGTGTGTGGAACTCTACGACTGGAGACATGGTGGCAGGCCCGTTTACTGGACACACGGATTGGATCTTCTCTGTGGTATTCTCACCAGATGGCCAGCGCATCGTTTCAGGCTCCCACGATCGAACAATTCGTGTGTGGAATGCTACGACGGGGGACACGATGGTTGGCCCATTTACCGGACACGGTTATTGGGTTTTGTCTGTGGCAATCTCGCCAGATGGTCAGCGCATCGTCTCAGGCTCTGGCGATTGGACAATTCGTGTGTGGAACGCCACGACAGGAGACACGGTAGCAGGCCCGTTCACTGGACACATGGGTTTCGTCAGTTCTGTGGCATTCTCGCCAGATGGCCAGCGCATCGTCTCAGCCTCCCAAGATCGAACAATTCGTATATGGAACGCCACAACAGGAGACACGGTGGCAGGCCCATTTACTGGCCACGTGTCTTCGGTTAACTCTGTGGCGTTCTCGCCAGATGGTCAGCAGATCCTCTCAGGCTCGGACGACCGAACAGTTCGCGTGTGGAACGCCACGATCGGAGACACAGTGGCAGGCCCATTTTCTCGACATACACACTCGATCACCTCCGTGGGATCCTCGTCAGATGGCCAGCGGATCGTCTCATCAACAGGAGATAAGTCAATTCATGTGTTGGATGCTACGACAAAAAGCCTGATAACTGCCACACAGGTCGGCTTCACGAATCACTCTGTGATAAACGACGATGGATGGATATGTGGTGATATGCGCGAACTCTTAATGTGGATTCCACTAGTGCACAGGGCACATCTTCATCGCCCGGGTAATATCTGGGTCGCTGGCGAATCCGAAACTCGTCTAGATCTTTCTAATTTCGTCCACGGACGCAGTTGGATGAGCTGTATTGATTCCTAGGAGATAGAACCGCTACGGCAGTTTTATTTTTTTCTTACAGGGGTAGAAAGTGTAATTTAACAAATTAGATCAGAGCACATCGAGACACCGCTATTGCCGAACAGCTTGTGCTGGTATTGGCTTTTGTGATGAGAAAATACCAGTATGTAGTGCCAAATTACAGCAACCAACAAGCGAAACGCACATACAATGCTCATGGCATGGTTCCGAATGGCTCCGACCGCTATCTTCAACCCCGGCCAGCACGGCGGCTGTACGGACGGCGGCCAGGTATTCCTTTTACCTGCTCCCGTTCCCGCATTCAGCGAGTCCACGACGTTTCCCTGGGCAGATGTCTGTCAGACGTCTCTATACAAACAATGGTGCGGGATCTCCAGACATGTGGTTTCGGGAAGAAGAGAAATGAGATGTACCCAGTATGTATGGCCGTGATGCTACAAGGAGCGGCGCACAGCGGACTTTGGAACAAATAAAATAAGTTGTCGTGCCGGAGAGGACGGGGACAGAGATACAGGAACGTGACGCTGCGACGAAGGCCCGCAGTAGGGAAAGCGAGTAAACCACACGCTCAGGAAGAGCGCCTTGATTGCGGATCACGGCGAGGAGCTTGAAATGATAGCTGAGGCAGCCGCGACGGCCAAGGCGCAGGAGTCGCTCCCGCATCTATAGCTGTCCCTACGGCGGATGACCAAAACTCAGTCGTTGATGCCGCGACCGCAGATGCTGTGGCCGCTAAAAAGGCAGAGAACAAAACGAAATATCAGGCTGCCGTCGAGAGTGCCGTCAAGAGCGGCTGGCTGGAAGGTATAAGGAAGTTGGGGCTGAAGGATACGCAGCTAGTTCGGGCGCAGAACAAGGTCAAAGAGCTTAAGGTGCAGATCGAGGGGCGGATAAAAACCGGGGTCTTCCCTGAGCGCGTCAGCACTATCTGCGTCCACCTGCATCCACCATCTCTTCTTCTGTCCCGTCTCCGACAACATTAACACCAGTTCGTGGAGGAGCCCCCTTCCCCTCCGACCTCCGACGCGCAGACCTCAGTACCGGGCGCCGCTGTGGGTATGGCAAGCCGCTACTAGAGGAGCAAGTCAACCGGCGCATAGTTGTCGGCGAGGTGCAGTGCTAGTAGGAGGGAAGGGGAACATCGGTATCGCTCGGCCGCTGCGGCGCCTAGTGCGGGCCGTGGAGCCGGTGTGCCTGCCTCAGGCGACGCCGCATTTGTAGTGCTTGCGAGGACTTCAGTCATGTAATTGCCAAGTGTATCATATAATTCTGTGTTGCAGTGAGTGCTTGTGCTTCCTCAGCTGAAGTCACACTCAGTTTTTGTAGATGCAAATGACCAGTGCCAAAAGAAAATGAGAATAACTGTTATTACAGTTTATTCTATCAGGAAAACCTTTGTTTACTTGTCCTATACTTTTCCACTCTTCCACTTTTTTTGTGCTTGTCAAACCTTTAAGAAAGGTACAACAAAAAGTACACAAAAAAGACACAAATGGACAAAAATAATTGTCAAAAAAGGACAAAAACGCACAAAATTGGACAGAATTAAACAAAAATGAAACAAAAAGGACCAGAAAGGCCAAAAATTAGGGGTCGCTCCCAGAAAAATACTTAAAAAGTATGAAAAAATACATGAAAAGCAGAGTGGATTTCTTGTGAAAAGCGTGAAGCATGAAAAGTACTGAAAAGTAAATGAGGGGTTCTCCTGATGAAGCAGCTATCACGTGACATATTTAGTAGCTTGTACTCCGTCTGCACCAACAGCGCCCTCTCAATAGCTGTCTGCACTATGAGCTCCCTCTCTCTTCTCGTCACAGAGCTTCAGGTGCATCACTCACTTGTCTTTATTCCCCTCTCTCTTACTTGAGTTTGTCAAGTCACTGGCCAGCGAGACGAGGAGGAAACACCCAGAGGTCCGCGAGGTGCGTCGTGTATACATCCTCTCAGTTTTTTCAGCCCTCATTTTAGTGATGGTTCCTATCATGCAGGCCGCGGAAAAGTCCCTTGCTCTCCTAAGATCCTCTCCAGAACAGTTAACCACTAATTTGGCCTCTGGTACGTTTCCACTCTTTCCATTTCCTCTTTCTGGCCCCGCAACGGGAGAAGGGCTGCGACACGGATGATTCGAGTGTCGATTGGCCACCCGTTGTGCTTGTCTCGCATATTTACTGGTAAGGAGTGATTCGACATGGCTGACCTGCCCCGCCCGTAACTACAGATGGCCGGCATGCTGACGACCTCCTCCGCCCCGTCTTCATGGGATGCGCTACGAAAAACGCGAAAGTGATCACGATTGCCCTCGGCTCGCTCCAACGACTCATCGCCCTTCGTGCCATTTCACTCTCTGCACTCCCCGCCGTCATCCAGACAATAAACGATTGCATGGCACAGGGCGTCGACATACAGCTCAAGATTCTCCAGACTTTGCTCTCCCTTATCACGAATTTCCCTGCGATACACGGGAGGCTGCTCGCCGATGTGGGCGTTTAGTTTTGCATCATTGGTGTGCTTGGTTAACTGATGGTATGCCCAGGCACTGCTGCTCTGCTTCAAGCTGCATGAATCAAGGACAGCAGTCGTATCGTCTACCGCCGCCGCGACTCTACGCCAACTCGTCATGTTTGTAGTTGACAAGGTCGTCGAGGAAGATCGCCGTCTGCTCCATACCAACGAGCTCGAGCCCATCACTCTCCCAGATGGGACAACCCAGACGCTGGGGCCCGCCGCACGCGATGCATTCGCCATCTTCGAGGATTTGTGTCTTCTGGGCAACGGCGAGCGCCCACAGTTCCTGCAGCTCGAGTATCTCCACAAGACATTCGCTCTCGAGCTTATCGAGAGCGTGCTTACGAATTATCATGACCTGTTTCGCAAGGTGCGCGGCGTTTCTCTCGCTTTCGCACGTGCCGGTCTTACAATCGCAGCATCCTGAGCTCCTGCTTCTCCTCCGGCACCACCTCTCTCCTCTGCTCCTCAAAACGCTCTCCGAGCGCTCCACTTTTCCACTCACACTCCGTGGCACCCGCGTCGTCTTTCTCCTTCTCAAACAATTTTCGTCCGAGCTCTCGACGGAAGCCGAGGTATTCCTCATGCTTCTCATCAAGATAGTCGCTGGTGAAGTCGAGGCTGCTGAGGCTCGACCCGGATGGATGAAGGTGCTCGCGATGGAAATCATGCGCGGGTGCGCCACTGTTTCGCAATCTCACCTTGGACTGCGCGCTCACCTTCTGTATACTGGTACACTTGCAGGCTCTGTAGTGATGCCGAATTCATGCGCGGCGTCTGGCAGAGCTACGATGCCTCTGCCGGTGACACCGACACCGGCGGTAGCGGCAGCGCACGCGTCTTCACGTACCTCATCTCCGCGCTCAAGCGCCTGGTCACGTCGCGTCCCGCCTTGCTCGGCGTCTCCACGCAGATGCAGGGCGTTGGTGTTCCCGCGAGCGACACGCTCCCGCACTCTAACAGTCATAGCTTGGACAGCGTTGCAGGGATGGTCGCAACTGCTGCCAGTGCGACTATGTCCAATGTTGTCGGGATGATGGGCGCCGAAGCTGGTCTGAGCGTGCAGAGCGCCGCGATGAAGGTGCAGTGGTGCGCCTTCCGCCATCATGTCAACCGCGCACAATGCTGAGCGCCCGTCATGTCCCTAGTATTGACCAGCTCGACAAAGCGGATGCCCCGCCGATTCCAGACGCATATATCTACCTCCTCGGGGTGCAGTGCCTCGTCTCACTTTCCGACGGCCTTGCGGGATACGCGATACCGCTTTATAGTACCTTTGCTATCCAAAAGCCACCTCTTGGTTCGACCGAGCCCGTGCGTGCACCGGGCGCACTGGACCCTTCGACACTCCCTCCAACCGAGCCTGCGCGAGCGGGACTGCTGACTGTATGCGCGATGTTGAACGCGGGATGGCCCGCCCTTCTCGCGTCGCTATCCTTCCTGCTCAACACGAACCTCTCCGACGCGCTGTTTGGCGACGTGCTTGGTGCGCTTCAGGCACTCGCCCGCGCCGCGGGTTGTCTCGCGCTGCCAACGCCGCGCGATGCCTTCCTCACCGCGCTCGCAAAGGCCGCGCTCCCCCCGCGCGTTGTCGCAGCGCTCGACGACATCCCCCCGACACCGACCGCGCGCTCGCCGGTCTCGCTCGAAGGCCTGACGCTCGGTCTTGCCGGCACTGCCGGCCCGCACCAGCCGCCAGGGCTCAGCGCGCGCAATCTAGCATGCCTGCGTGCACTCGTCGCCGCTGCGCTTTTCCTTGCGGGCACGCTAGGCCCCAGCTGGTTCGCAGTGCTGGAGGCGCTGCAGAATGCAGATTACGTCCTCACGACACGCGGAACTTCCCCTGCGAGCGGCCCCGGCCTCACAGTTGGCACTACGGGCGCTACGCCTAGCAAGCGCGCAGTAGCCCATGGAGACGGGCAACAATTACTACAACATCAACAGCGACCGCCATCAAGGCAACAGGCGGCTCACCCACTTTTAGCGGACGTTGATTCGGAAAGTGTGCAGGCTGCGATTCAGCGGTTGTTCGACTCAAGTAAAGTTCTGGAGGATGAGGCGTTTCACGATTTCGTCGGCGCCCTGTGCAAGTTGAGCGTAGAGATGGTCAGCATGCAGACCGGCATCGGCGTTGCTGCTGCCGCTGAGGGGCCTTTGGAGATTGACGACGACGTTTCAAGCGCGAGCGCAAGCTCGACAAGCCTTGCCACGCCTCGCGCGGACCGGTTTAGCAGGCGAAGGGTAAGCGGGATACACATTCCGCGGACATTGGTACGTCTTACTGCATCATACCCCTCTTCCCTTGACGGATCGCTTGGACCTGCAGCGCTCCGGGGACTTTGGCATTGCGCGCTTGGGCGGCGTCGCCACGCTTAACATTCAGCGCCTCGTGTACCGGCCTCCAGACGTTGCTTGGGACGCCATCACCTCCCACCTCCTTTTCGTTCTCCGCAACCCTGCCGCTCCACAGCCCATCCGCCTTCAGGCCGCTCGCACGCTGGACGACATTCTCGCCATTGTCCCACGCCACGTCGTCCCCAACGACCTCCAGGCGGCCGTGCAGCGCCGTGTGCTTGACGTCCTTGCGCAGCAGATCGTTCTTGACAGCTCACCACCAGGCGCCGCCTCTAGCACGAGCATGGAGCTGCGTCGCATGGGCCTCGAAACACTCCACCAGATCTTGCAGGCGTCGGGACATACGCTCCTCGTCGGCTGGGAGACGATTTTCGAGGTGCTCGGGAGTGTCTGTCGGCCTGCTACCGCAGATACCGCACCACAGTACTCACCGTCATCCCCCGGCACTCAGCGCGGGCGCCCGCTGCCGCTAGGGTACCTACAGGAGAAGGGCTACTCTTCGCTTATCAAGATCGCGTTCCAGTGCATGACGCTCATGTGCGATGCGCTCGCGGCGCTCTCGCCAGAGCACCTGCGACTCTGCATCAGCACCCTGGGCCAGTTCGGCCGACAGGCGGACACGAACATCGCGCTGACGGCTGCGGAGAGCCTTTTCTGGGGCGTTTCAGACGCGATACAAGCCAAGCGGCGTGAAGCGGCACAGGAGCCCGCTTACAGCGCGCTGTGGATGCACCTTCTACTTGAGATACTGGGTCTGTGTGCGGATGCGCGGCCCGAGGTCCGGATGGGCGCTATCCAGACGCTGTTTAGGACGCTGCAGCTGTATGGCGCGACGCTGAGCCTCGAGACGTGGGACGAATGCGTGTGGAAAGTCACGTTCCCGCTACTCGACACGCTGTCGCTATACGTACGCCAGAACACGCTCACACCACCATCGACCCCCGAGCCTGAGAGCATCACCCCAGATACGACCAGTCCAACGACAGCAACGGTGCCGGATTCGTCCTGGGACGAATCCAAAGTGGTCGCACTGCAATCGATCGGCGCAATCCTGAACGACTTTTTGGTGTCCAAGATCATCCATCTGCCCTCGTTCGCCGCGGCGTGGGAGACATTCGTCACGCATATCCGCGACGCGTTCCTGCTTGATAGCCGCGCCGTCAGCGCGCCCGCACTGCGCTGTCTTGAGCGGGCACTCAAGGCTGCCGCCGCCCCCGCTGCCGTGCCATCTGATGCTGAGCGCCTGCGGCAACCACTGGTGGATATCTGGGAAAGGACTTGGGCCAAGTGCGACGAGATGGGCGTGGTAATCGTGCGTCGTGCGAATGCCACGGCACAACAGGCGCAAGCCCACGCGCCGTTCACTCAAGAGAGCTTGGTGGCGTTCGTGGACGTCATCAAGTGCGTGCGCGGGATCAGCAGGACACTGGACGGTGCCGAATGGCCCTTGTCGCGTATCGCAACTCTCATGACGATACTGAAGGGTGAGCGACTTCCCTCCTAGACGAGACTTTGGCATACCGATGATATTCTGAGCTGTGCAGGCGTGCTGACCTACCCGAACTCGCCGGATTATAGGCCAGACGTCGACAACTTGTCTCCTGTTCAGGTAGGGGTGGATCCAGATTTGTATTCCTGTTGGCGGCAGCTGAAGTGCGGCTTATTAGGCTATTGTCATGGATGCCGTCGGCGGTATTGAGCTTACGGAAACCGGCACCCCATCGTATATTCTTCGGGATCTGTCCGAATACGCCACTCTCGCATTCATCGCGTCGTTCGACGTCCCAGAAGTCCCAAAGCACGGGACGAAGCTCGCCGTGACAACGTCGCCGCCCACGTCGCAGCAGCAGAAGCGGATCACTTACATTGCACTCGCGAAGATATGCATGCCCAAGCTTGCGGACCTGTTCCTACAGTTCAAAGACAAGGACGAAGTCTTCGTGGACGAGATCGTCGAGGCTGTCTTGTCCGCGTATGCTGTGCCGATCAAGCTCAAGTATGAGTGTCCTCCCTCGTCCAAGTTCGGGAAGGACCCTCCGCTCTGGAAGACCGCGACGAGTTGTTTTTTGAAGATCGTCAAGGAAGTCGGGCCGCGGGTTAGCGCTCTTGGTTCGAGTGAGCGATGGGATATTTACCAGTCGCGCTACGATGCTGACGCTAGATGGGCAGAGTTATCGCCTGTGCGGGTAGAGAGCATATGGAGGCAGGTGATTGACGTTTACCGTGGTGGAATCCTGTCCGACTGGTGCGCCATACACTTAATCCCTGTTCCCACGATCTCTTGACGAACGAACTAGCTCCGCTGCGGACGCCTTTTCTCTTGCAGAGCAAGAGGAAGAGGAAACTTTCGACCACCACTTGGTTGCGTCTCTCGAGACAGACGTGGTTCCGTGCCTAGGGGATGACCGCGTCCCGGATTACCTTATAACGCAGCTAGCTAAGATCCTACAGCAGGGTTCGCAGCTCCTGCAGGACGAATCGAGTGAGGAGTACCCACCTACACCAACGAGTCCGACACATCCCGAGATTCGATCCACGCCACTAGGTGGCAAGGGTGACGGTGAGGAAGTCGGAAGTACGGTGCCTCTCCTGGCGGTCTCAAGAGAACGCTTTTCGTATTGGTGTCTCGACCTGCTCTTCTTCATCTGCTCCGACACTGCGAAAGGTAGGTCTACGATCTTGGGGGTGTGCCCACCGAAAACTGACACGCTCTTCTGTCTAGATAATGAGGCTTCGCGGCGAAGAATCGCCGCATTGAGCCTGCCTGCACTCATCGGCCGGTGTCGGACTACGCTCGCAGGATACGTCGCCGACGAAAGACTTCGCGGAAACTTGCCTTTCCCAAGGTAAGTTATACAGGATGAGTTCTTCGCGTAGCCTGATATGTTTTCTGCAGAGTACGAGAGGAGGAACTGCTGTACGTGCTGCACAAATTGCTGGAGCTCCAACTGTGGCCAGGGTCACTCTGGGCCGCCCTCTCAGAAGCCCCGTCGAAATACGCGACGGAACAGCCTCGTGCGCATTATTTTCCTTTCCATTTATGCTTAGGGCTACTGCCTGCAACTGATAATACCCTCCGGTCGCCTTTTCCAGCTGTCGACACATCTCTCCTGGCCTCCGAGCTCATCGCAGACTCGGTAAAGCGCTCGTCGCGTGCACACGTATTCCACTTCTATGCACTGCTCTGCGACATCGTGTCCATCCCGCGAAAGGCGGCAAGCGCGTGGATCACGGCAGATCATCTCGTCAAATTGGCGCCAGGGGACAAGGACAAGGGTTCGACGACGGTTCACGCCCACCACCCCCTTGGCCGCTTCGCGACGGGAGCGGGGAACGGCTCAGGATCTGGCCATCTCGTATCGCTCGACGCGCGGGCGTTGGCGCGGGAATGTCTGAGGGAGGTTGGGCGCGAGCTCGGCGTACCGCGATGAGATTCGATACCGGGTATTTTGTACTATTTTCGTTGTTTTAATTTAGACTAGCCTTACCTCACTCCACTTAGTGGATGAAGATAAAATGGAGAGATAGCAACCGCCAGAGCTGGCCATGGCCCGTGTAAAGTTGCCTCTTCACTGTTGATCGGAAGCATACACTCTACAGTTGCTACGCCGTTGTTTACGCCGCTATCTCCATCGAATCAACCACGTGGAACTCGGGTACACACGACAGCGAACGAGGCTCCTTCCCCGAGCTCACGTCCGCCTCTACCTCAACTCCAGACCCCCATCATCAAGTTCAAGCACTGCACTGGCCAAGCACGCAACATCCGAACGAAACTAAACTAAGGCAGTAGTTAAACGGCCCCATGTTTACTCGCCGCAGCGACTCTGGCAAAACCATTTCTGGCTGCGGCTGCGGAAGCCCGTGTTTGATTAATGTTCAATTGAAGGTTACGTTACCGATCATGGAGCCCGGTGGAGTCCGGTGGAGCCATTTTCACGCGTCCGCATCATGTCTTGTCTTTCTTCACCGCAGGACGAATCGCCCAACGTCCGTACAAAAGCGAATTCAATGAGAGACTTGCATGGCTCCCTCGTGTATCTAATTTACGTGTTCCTTGTATCTAATCTGTATGTTCCCCGGTAAATGTATTTAACCCCCCAGCCAGACTGTACGGACTTTCTGATGAACCAAAACCATTATGCGTGGCGGTGCAGAACAAACGAATGTGTTCAATTGTTAGATTTTTTAGCCACCCTCGTAACCTTCCTATCAAGAACGCCAGTTCGCCGCAATGAATAGAGGGCGATGTGGCGTGTTTCAGGAGGTGTGACATCACATCCGTCACACTTTCTTTGGATGATAATTGTGTAAATTATTTTTGTGGTATTTTTTGTACCTGATGAACATAGGTTTGAGAGTGAATTATTGAAAGATTGGATAGGAGGGGACGATCAAAGTGGCTCAACTCGGTTCATTCCTTGGCTCGCTCCACCGAGAAGAGTGATATCCGATCCCGGGGAGATGCTGTCTCCATGGCGGCCCGTTCACAACAGCTTTACGACTGCGCCTTCTCCGACTGTCGGTCCACGGCCCTCCCATTTCCTTGATTCTTCCGTTTTTTTAAACTATAAACGCCCTTGGTAACAACAGCGCTACAAAATAAAATCGTCCTGACCGCCCCTCTTTTCTCGCTTCCTTCCACAACCCACACCCTCGTACCCCAGGTAAAAACATTTTCAGAGGGCACTCATGATGGCCCCAGTAATGAGAGTTTCACGCCCATTTATGATCTATACAACCACTGCGGTGCGTCTTTCCCACCGGTCCATCCCACCACGATCGATACCGTCTGATGCCGCTCCACCAGCTCTGCCTGGTCTCTGTCGCCCTCCTAACGCTGCACGCCTACAGCCCCATCGTCTCCATCCCAAGATTGACATCCCATTCGGATGGCAAAATTCCTCCGAGTTACTACAACAATTTTGGGCTTCTCGACGACGGTCCAGACGTCTATGGCGAGGAACACGTGCCCGCTGCGAGTCGGCGCGCAAACGCGACGCTCCTCATGCTCTCGCGCAACTCGGAGATCGACGGCGCAGTGCGCACTGTCAAAGAGTTGGAGGACCAGTTCAATCGCAAGTACCGCTACCCGTGGGTCTTTCTCAATGAGCAACCCTTTTCCGAGGACTTTAAGCGGTGCGCCTCTCCTCCATTGTCGGGTCGCACTCACTGAAAATTGGTGTGGTAGGCGCGTGTCGATCCTTGCCTCGGGGCCGGTGTACTTTGGCAAAATCCCGGACGACCATTGGTACCAGCCAAACTGGATCAACGAGACTCGGGCCCAGGAAGAGAGGCGCAAGATGGAGGACGAAAATGTTATATATGGCGGCAGCGTTTCGTCCGTCTCCCTCTCTCCCCACCCTCCTCATTTCTTCTGTGGGATTGACGTGCATATATTCAGGTACCGCAATATGTGCCGTTTCAACTCTGGGGTACTCTCTTCTCGCGTTGTACCCCTAACATCCTCGACTAATCCACGTTCCTTGCCTAGTTCTTCTACCGTCAACCACTGCTCCAAGATTTCCGGTACTACTGGCGTGTTGAGTATGCTCCCTTCCCGCTTCTTTGTCTCCTGGCCGGTCTGAAACTACTCCCCGCAGGCCAGGCGCGCGCTTTCACTGCGACGTGAATTTTGACCCGTTCCTCTTTATGCAAGATAACAACAAAGTATACGGTCCGTCTCTGCGGCATTTCCCCCTTCACAATTTATTTATTTATTTTTCAATTTCGTCTCTACCCTTTGATTCTTTTAGGGTTCACAATCACGTTGTACGAGTTCTCGCGCACGATCGAGACGCTCTGGTCCACCGTAGGCGGTACGCCTATCCACCATCTTCCTTTCAACCGTTCGTCCCTCACAGCCCCCCGACCGCAGATTTCGTAAACGAGCACCCCGAATTCGTCTCGCCAAACAGCGCGATGAATTTCCTCTCCGACAACGGGGGCGAGTCCTACAATCTCTGCCACTGTGCGTCCCTCCCTCCCTCCCCTCTTCATCGCTCTCACTATTTTACATTACACACCAGTTTGGAGCAACTTTGAGATCGCCGACATGGACTTTTGGCGCGGACCCGCTTATACCGCTTTCTTCGATTACCTCGAAGCCCGCGGTGGGTTCTACTATGAGGTCCGCTTTTTCCATCTCTACGCTACCGTTTTTATATTTCCCTCTATTGACGCTTTGGTTCGACAGCGGTGGGGCGATGCGCCTGTGCACTCGATTGCGGCGGCGCTATTCGGTGGAACGGACCGCATCCACTTCTTCCGCGAGATCGGGTACGAGCACCCCCCGTTCACGCATTGTCCATCCGAAGAGGAACTGTGGCGCCAAGGGCGTTGTACGTGTGACCCTGCGCACAACTTTGGTGCGTCTTTTTTTTTTCTTTCTTTTTCCTTTTGGCGTTGTGTTTTTGGCTGATGATCAGGATTGTAATAGACTATGATGGGTATTCGTGTTTGTGGAGGTGGGGTAGGATGAGTGGACAATAACGCACTTTTGGTGGTGGATGGAATTGATGATCTATGTTAATTACCTTTGCCAGGCATGTTCTGCTTTTATCTTATTTTTTTTTTTTTGGTTTCTGTATTTGTATGACCACGCTGCTGCATATCTTTTTTTTTTTTTTTTTAGCGCTGTAGACCAACACCATCCGTCGTCGTCGTTGTCATCACCATACACAAATACACAAATACAAGACCCTTTTTGTTGGGGAAGACTCGGAGTGATTTATGCTTGCGATGATGTAATGCCACAGATGGGCCCGGCGCCCCGCGTCAAGCCGCATTGCATAGAAGCGCCCCTTTGCTTTATACACCAACCAGTCTTCGACAAATAAAAAAGCACCGCCCAGGGACGTGGATCTGTTCCCTGCCTACTGTCGTGGAAAACACGGCCTCTATCACCCGCGGATCTACACGTGCCAGTGCTTGCGTGGTACATCCAGGACCACGCTTCGGATGAGGGTGACAGCAAGCCTGAGGTTACACACGCATGCATACATACCAGTGTGCGATACAGTGCCCGCGTCTCGGCAACATTACTGGCGCCCCGACACATTGTAATACTGAAACGAGTCTATAATACTATCCGCACCGCCCAGTGCGTCTCTTTCATTTCGTGCGGGCGCTATGCCGCGACGCACCACGCATGCGTACCACCTGCCCAAGAGGCGTGCATGGGTGGGATGTAATTGGGATGACATCTTCATTTACCGTCGACGCGGACGATCTCCGCGACCGACACTCCAAAAGGCATACTTCGCAGAGCGGGACCGAACATGAATACCGCCACCAGCTCAACTGACCGTATGCTCGATTGCGCCGGTCCATAAGCAGTAAAATTACAAGGCGATCCGTATACCATAGACAATCGTAACATTCCGCTTTTAGAGTTTGGGAATGTTCAACTTGTTTACGAGCCCTTTCCGCTCGAGGATCGCGTCTTTCCAATCTCGTTCCACCTCTGCGATGTCCCAATTGGCGGAGTAGTACCTGGTCCCAGCGGGCGTGAGGGGTAATTGTGCATGGGATAACTACTGGTCCACGGACCTTCCAGAGAGCCAATCGGCGCGGCCGGACGTGAGATAAAGGGACGTCGCCGCGGGGAGCGCGACTTTATCGGGGAACACTCCAGCTCCAGCTTCAATGGCCAGACGCGTGCGGACGACCCCTGGCGCAAGCGCAAACGCGCGCACTTTGGGATACTCTGCGTAAAAGCAACAACAGTGTTAACGGGCGCGCGGAATCAGGCGACTGTGCGACGCAAAAAAAAAAAAAACGAACCGAGCACGATGAACTCGATGAGGCGATTCACGGCGTGTTTCGACATGTTCGCGTCGCTGGTTCCCGGGTTACGGATCTGGGCCCCAACCGAGGAGATAGCCACGTAGTACCCACGGCTCTGTTCCAACGCGGTCGCCGCGGCACTTAAAGAAGGAAGAAACGTCAAGTCAGCCACGAATGAGATGGCGCCGCATCAAGACCTCACTGGAAAAAGTTGAACACCCCGCGGACGTTGACTTCAAACGTGTTCCACCACGAATCCGGGTCCTTCTGATGTAGCGCTGCGGCGTGAGTTAGTGATTTATTTATTTATTTTTCCAGAACAGCGACCAGCCTCATTGATCAACTACGTACTCTGTTCCACTGGAGATATGGCCCCCGCATTGGAGATGAGAATGTCGAGCTTCCCGAAGCGCGCGAGTACCGCTTTCACCGCCCGCGCTGCGCTCTGCGCGTCCCGTACGTCTGCGGCGAGCATGAGCACCTCGGCACTCGGCACGGCGTCCAGGATCGCTCTCTTGGTCTCGCCGAGCGATTCCTCGGAGCGGGCCACTATCGCGAGCGCCGCACCTGCCCGCGCGTACTGCAGGGATATCTCCTGCCCGATCCCGCGCGATGCGCCGGTGACGAGCACGACTTTGCCCTGGTACGCCTGGGCAGCGTATAGTGGCTCGGGGGTCGATCGCGGGATAAACGCTGCGCATGAAATATATCTCTCTCTCCGTCAGGGTGGTTGTGCTGTTGGGAGACAACGTACTCGTCGTGCTGGGTGACGGGAAGTCCTTCGTCGTTGCCTTCGCACTTGTCCCAGGGAGCCATGGCGAGTGGGTACTTAACAGTAAATGCGTAATTCGATGTCTCCCTGAGTGTTCATTTTAACAAGGGCACGCTAATGTAGTAGTGTGGACTCTTATCGCTTTACAGGTCCAGTACCAAGTTTGGCTCACGCATCCATGGAAGAACGAAACTAACACGAGCCGAAGCTTACGGCAGGCGCAATGGCACCAAAAACCCCTACTATGCTGCTGCAAGCCGTCCAAAAAGGACTGGACCCTATCAGTCAGACATGCTCTACCAGTGCGGAAGAACGCTCCCTGACCCACATCCTATACCATATTCGCCGGGGCACAACATTCATACCGGGTCCGAACCGACGGCCGCTATATATATATTATGGTGACCTCTCTAACTGAACAAAGGTACGAGATTACTCCGCTTCCTTCAGCTGACCCCTGCCCGCACAAACCCGCGAGTAATCTGGAGATCCCTGTGACCCCGGTAGGAATTCCTATGATTGAACAGGTCTCTTATTTCTTTCATCACATGATGGCCTATGTCTCCCAGCGCCAGACGCAATCTACCATACGACTAGCCCATGGCGCTCCTTTGCCTCGCTTTCAAGCGGGTCGTTTGTATCAGACCTTATGTAGGCCTCCGAGTTATGTATCACCAAAGCGCCTCCATTAGGTACAAAGGTAACTTACAAACGTCTTTGGACGGCCTTTGTCACTTTGTCTTACTAAGTATATGTCCCGGAATATAAAAGGAAATCAAAAAAAACCATGGAAGAATTTCGGCTTAACGAGAAGGCATGGTGGTCACTGGGGCATGGGGATGACCCCGGACCCGCGGACCTCAGCCTCGGGGACCTCATCAGGGTGACCTCAAATATACTGTACCACTTATGGAATCCACGGAAGTCGTACAATATTAGGACCAAGAAGAAATGGTTGCCAAGCGAATTCTATGTGTCCTCACAATCGGCGAAATCAAAGCCATGAAACCAGTATCGGCGATGATGATATATCATTATGTCGAACTTCTGGAAGCGCACAAGCACCGTACCTTCTGCGCTCTTGATTGTTCCTCACATCTGCAGGATTGCACTAACACCTCTGCACCAAGTGCGGTGGATAAGATCGCGTCCTGTGTCCCATGTATCGGCGGTGTAGCGAGTAGTAAATTTTGACCCAAGGGCAAGTATAAATATTATTTGAGAGAAAAGATAGAGGGAATCCGAACGAGACGGAGACACGGACACGGACGGAGACGTAGACGGAAAACCGTAGACGCGTAAAGTATATGTAGTAACCGAAGAGTAACGAGTAATATATCGTTTCGAGTCCAGAGAGGACACGGTCCTTACAGCGGAAGGTTTCCTCCACGTGTCCCGCCGTTCTGGCAACTCGGTGCTTGCGTGACTGCAATGCGCAAGGCAATGCGGCTTAAAAAAAAACCTCAGCACGGTGGTTGAAACACCCATTCGAACGCTGCTACCTCTGTAATGGAAACACAAAGAGCCTATCATTTTGGAAAGCACTGCAAGTTAACAGGAGAGCAGACCAGTGCATGGGGGAATCAGAAGATGCAATGGTATCCACTTCGGTGAATACCTATTTAATCTAATAGAGGCTACATGAGATGCTACAAACGTGATCAAACAAGTAACATGGTCAACATGGGATAAATAGTACAAGGAAGATATTGAAGAAGTAAGAAATGTGCGTGTCAAACACAATCGATTGTGGCTCTAGGGATTATATCGTCGTCATTACTTATGTAAGAGCGGTTGGATTGTGCTAGTTCTTCTCTTTACGTGCCGCAGGGAACGATCACGTGACGGGGTTAGGTGGAACTTCGGCGTGTTCACTAACGAGGGTGTCAGCGAGTGACGTCCACGGTTAGGAATATCCTACCTGCATTCCGCGACAGATTATACCGCAGTTGATACAGCACATCTCTATTACCAGTAGGGCTATGTGCCTGAAAATCGAGAAGCAAGGAGACATGCGAATCATTCACGGTTTGGAACTTCGCGTCGTCCCTATTAGGATCTATTCGTGTGCCACCAGACCACTCGCCAAAGCAGTATTTGATCTGTGAACAAAAAGACGTCATCGTAAGCATGTATTGAGCATCAGGGCCTAGTGTGAGTGATCGTACCACTGTGAGCGTCCCAGCAAATGACCGAAATGGGTATCGGCGAAAGGTGGTCATGATTCCAGACTCCAACATCATTCTTGTTTTACGAAAAGCCAAGTAGCGTCAATCGCTCGTTGGATGATGGGGTGGCACTATGGACTACGGCGAGTTCGAGAGTCCTATTGATCAGATGAAGTCATTGCTCCTCGATTAACGGCTGGCTCGGACGATGCAGACGAACAGAATACTAGATAAAAATTCATGTCTTTCAATAGCCACGGAGCACGGCGGACATTATGATGGATAATTTGAGCTTGCCTTGCCTTGAAGCCATACATGTTCTCCACAAGAGTCTCAATTTTGGGTTCATTGCGCCCAGTCAGTTTGTGACTCCTGACGCGTAAACCGTCTGCAAGGACATATGGGAAACCTATTTGTTGTAACGACCCTAACAAACTTGAGAGTTTATTCGGCCGCCTTGCAATATTCGCGGGCTTGTAGGTACTTCGGAACTCTTCTCTTTGGTTCCAACCCCATCTATCACCGACTCGCGTCAAGCACAGGCCATAGTATGAAAGTAATACTTACAGGATGATTCTCTCCCCACAACCATTTGGGCCGAACCAGCGCTTTATCTTCTCTGGTTAATGTACGGGCATCGTCCAGCCGTTACTCACCCCGTGCAACAGCTTCCACGTCAAGACACCCGATACCTCGAGTGGAGGGAGGGAGGACTAGATAAGCGCATTTGGTGTGGCGACCCTTGACAAATTTGAGAGTTTCTTCGGCAGCCTTGCGATATTTGCGGGCTTGAAGGTATTTCTGGAGACCTCTCTTCGATTCTAACCCCGTCTGACTTTCTAAGAAATCCGCCTTATTTTGCTTAAAATACTTAGATCACGCAGGGGACACCTCAGCCATATTCTCCCAAAAGCTGAGTTGCGCTTTCTCGCGATCCTATTACGTCGTTATACGGGCAGATGGGCCATTCGTGAGTTTCAGCGACGACGAGAACAGGCAAGCCGTGCTCCGAGCCGTGGTACAATGAGGTGCACTAGGTGAGTTAATCAGCCCTCACTACGACCAATCTGAGGGCGCTTGTACGGTCCCCGCATCTGCCGGTTCCTGAAAGTACGCAATGTATTCTGGACGGACGGGGCGAAAAAACCAAAGACACCAATTCAACTTATACCCGCTCGTTCAGTGCTAGCGATCGTCGCCCCATGTCATGAATTGGGGGAGGAGGTATATGCCAAATCAGAAGTCGCACAGTTGCTCACCCACTGGCACCGCTTGTCTCAGCGTCGATGCAGTACTTCGCATTCAGGATTTAACGCACTCGGACCCATGGATCCGTCAGATGAGGGCTACCTCGAGTGCATTATGCGAGTTCCTCGAAAACCTCCTATTGAAAAAGAGGCTTCTGTTTCGGGTCGGTATCCTTTGTCCGCTACAAACGCCGCTGACACGGGGATCAACTCACCTGTATTGATCACGTCCCCAAAAGCCATGAGGACCACACGTGAGAGGGTGCAAATGAACATGACCAGGGGATGTGAGATCTTGTCGGGGCTAGGAACCGACACCTCGCGCTGAGAAGGTGCACACGATATACCTTACTACGCACTCATCAGAACCTATCTTAGTTACTGTAAGAACGCAACAGTCGGCGGATGACGAAACAAAGACCTCCAGACCCTATGTAGAAACAGAAGAGCTGAATCTAAGCTGGATTCACACAGTGAGTGGGCCGCATGGACCGATAATTACACAGGCCGTGCGGTGTATGTGGGAACCAAGTTGCAAACGGGCACCACTAACTCAGCGCCGTGTAGAAGAAGAAAAAGGTTTCGGCCGGAGCCTGGCATCAAGCGCCGGCTCGAACGACCACAATGCGCGGATGGAGGGGATTATGCACAATACACCGAATGCCCAGCAGACGGCCGTGTTGAGCGAAGGA